>JAAIIK010018318.1:0-11532 GCA_014706435.1 Silurus glanis | reverse complement strand
CCTCCAAAACCATCCTACAGACCACCATCCGATGCTGTCTAGCTACACTGTCCCCTGCCAACACCTTACAGTCTCCAATCTCCTTCAGGTTGCATCTCCTACATAGAACATAGTCCACCTGTGTGCACCTTCCTCCACTCTTATAGGTCACCCTATGATCCTCCTTCTTCTTAAAATACGTGTTCACCACTGCCATTTCCATCCTTTTAGCAAAATCTACCACCATCTGCCCTTCCACATTTCTCTCCTTTAGGCCATACCTACCCATAACCTCCTCATCACCTCTGTTCCCCTCACCTACATGTCCATTAAAGTCTGCCCCAATCACCAATCGTTCATTTCTAGGTACACCATCTACCACTTCATCTAATTCACTCCAGAATCTTTCCTTCTCCATCTCACAGCCGACTTGTGGAGCATAGGCACTGATGACATTTATCATCATCCCTTCAACTTCCACCTTCACGATCATCACCCTATCAGAAACTCTCTTCACCTCCACTACACTCTTACTGTACTCTTCCTTCAGAATCACCCCTAAACCATTTCTCTTTCTATCCACACCATGATAGAACAGTTTGAACCCACCTCCAATGTTCCTGGTCTTACTCCCGTTCCACTTGGTCTCCTGAACACACAACATATCCACCTTTCTCCTCTCCATCATATCAGCTAACTCTCTCCCTTTACCAGTCATAGTGCCAACATTTAAAGTACCAACCCGAACCTCCACTCTCCTACACTTCTCCTTTCCCTGTCGCCTCTGTAGACGTCTTCCTCCTCTCCTTCTCCTCCTTCGGCCAACAGTAGCCCAATTTCCACCGGTACCCTGTCGGCTAACGATACCTGTGGCGGTCGTTGTTAACCCGGGCCTCGACCGATCCGGTATGAAAATCTTGACCCGCATATTTGATTTGGCACATGTTTTACTCTGGATGCCCTTCCTAACGCAACCCTCCCCATTTATCCGGGCTTGGGACCGGCCCTAAGAGTGCACTGGCTTGTGCCTCCCTAATGGCTGGGTTGACCTTTTGCTTGATTAATTCTTTTAAATGTTGAGTGATCTATTTCACATTATTCCGTCTTTGTTTATGAATTGTTCTCAACTATTATCACCAATTTCTGAACTGGACGCTCGAGGAACGACGTTTGTGTCAAGCGTTCACCTTTCTTTCCCAAATTACTTTGACCCATTTGGAGTTTAAACTTTCGGACTGAACCGTCATCATCTTCACTTGCCTCAACGACTCTAGCAAGCTTTCATTCATTCCTGGGAATGTTGTCCTCCTTGACAATTACTACATCTCCAACATGAACATTTCTTCTAGGCGTGTGCCACTGTTGTCTGAGGCTTACGTTGACCAAGTATTTTTTGCGCCATCTGCTCCAAAATTGTTCTGACAAATACTGTACTCTCCTCCATCTTTTCCTAGCATACAGATCTTCACAGGCAAATTTGCCAGGAGGAGGAAGAGGTACTGAGTTCTTCATTGTGAGCAGATGATTCGGCGTCAAAGGCTCAACACTCTTTGGATCATTTATTGTGTCGGTGGTGAGTGGTCGACTATTTACCACTGACATTGCCTCATAAAAAAATTTTCTTAATGAAGTGTCATCTAGTCTTCCTTTGGCTTGTGCCAGAACAGCATTCAGCACACTCCTAATTGTCCCTATTTGGCATTCCCACACACCTCCCCTGTGGCTTGCTTCAGGAACATTCATAAGGAAATCACACTGATTACTTGCAAGATAGGTAGAGATCCTAGTTTGGTCCAGATCCTTCAAACCTTTCTCCAACTCATTCTTTGCCCCGACAAAATTCGTTCCCTGGTCCGATCTGATCTGTCGCACTGCTCCTCTTATTGCTATGAAACATCTTAAAGCATTCAGAAATGCATCGGTAGTGAGGTCTTCCAGCATTTCTATATGTACAGCTCGGGAGCTTAAGCACGTAAACAACAACCCATACCTTTTGAATTCCTTGCGACCTTGTTTCGTATAGATGGGACCGAAACAGTCTATTCCTGCGTACGAGAATGGGGGTGAAGGTTCCACTCTGTCAGCTGGAAGATTAGTCATGCGTTGTTCTTCAGTTGGTCTGCGCAGCTTTCTGCAAGTAACGGCATTGTTGATGTACTTGGCCACTACCTTGCTTGCACCCAAAATCCAGTATCCACCGACTCTAAGTTTATTCAGTGTTTGACCTCGACCTTGATGTTGAGTTTTCTTGTGACAATGGTCAAGTATTAGTTGTGTGACAACACCTTCCTTAGGAAGAATTATTGGATGCTTCAACTCAAATGCTGCATTAGACTTTCTAAATCGTCCTCCAACCCTGAGCAATTCATCCTGGATATGATCAAGTTGGTATAACTTGTTATTCCTTGGTAGCTTAGCCGGAGTTTGACTGAGCCATTTGAATTCTTCTTCAAAGGCTTCTCTTTGTGCTGCCTTAATGAGCACATGAGCTGCTTTCTCTCTCTCTCTTCTACACTGATAAACCTTGACCTATCTCTGCTCACCAATCTTTTGATTCTAGCGATGGTATTAAGTGCTGTATTCCAATCTGTGAATCTTGACAGTCTTTCAAGAAAACTGTTCTTTATGCAGGCATCCGTTCTTAGGACCTTTACTTCAGGATCACCTACAAGAGGTTTTGGAGATTTTTCATCAGTATTAATCACTCGTTCCCATAAAAATTTAGGACTCATCAGCCAACTTGAGTCCATCAGATCTCCCACCTTGAGACCCCTAGATGCACAGTCTGCAGGATTCTGACTGGTTTCTACGTACAACCATTGTCCCACATCTGTAGAGTTTCTTATCTTCTGGACCCGATTGGCTACGAAGATATGAAAGCGACGATCCTCATTCTTGATATACCCTAGCACTACCTGGGAATCGGTCCAGAAGAATTCCTGATTTACTTTCAAATCAAGCTTCTCTAAGAGCATGACTTACTGCAGCAGATACCGTAGCTGCTGTCAATTCAATGCTGAAAACCTTTAAAAGGGGCTACTCTAGCCTTACCCATGACTGGCGCACAGTGCACTTTTTCATCAGCAACAATCCTGATATATGAACATTGCCCATAACCATCACTGCTGGCATCTGAAAAATGATGCAGCTCTATTCTCTAGATTTTGCCCATATTTTCAGGAATGAAGCATCTTGCTATTTGAATCCTTTGGAGATTCTTCAAGTCATGTAGCCATGTATCCCACTTTGGTTTCAAATCAAACGGAAGAGGATCATCCCATCCTACTCCTTGTTTGCACATCTCTTGGAGCACTCTTTTCCCAGTCAAGATATAAGGAGCGAGAAAACCTAATGGGTCATATACACTCGCGACCACAGACGGAATTCTTCGACGAGTGGCTGATTAAGGTCAACTTTGAACAAAAATGCACCAGTTTCTACGTTCCACTTTACTCCCAGAACACTCTGCATTGGAAGTTCATTGTAGTTGAGATCTACATCCTTCAATAGATGAGCACATTCACTCTCCGGAATTGCACTCAAGACTTCTCTGCTATTGGACACAAACTTGTGTAAACGCAGTTTTCCCTTTTGCTAAGACCTCTTGTGCTTCATTAACCAACTTCTTGGCCTTCTCAATGGAATCAATGCTGACAAGTCCATCATCCACATAGAAATTTTTCAGAATGAAGTTTGCTGCTAGTGAGTAGTCCTTTCCATATTTGAGGGCAAGATATTTCATGCCATAGTTGGCGCAACCTGGAGAGGATGCCGCTCCAAAAATATGCACTTGCATGCGATATTCCTTTGGTTTCCTTTCGGTGGTCCCATTTTCCCACCATAGAAATCTCGGGTAATCATGATCACGAATCACGAAAACGGTGGAACATTTTCTCTACATCGCAAACAGTTGCAATCTGATGCTCACGAAATCTACACAACACTCCAATCAGAGCATTCATCAAGTCTGGTCCAGTGAGTAAGTGGTTATTTAGAGACATGCCTTCAAATTTGGCTGAGCAGTCAAATACCACTCTTATTTTTTCCGGCTTCCTGGGATGGTACACCCCATGGTGTGGAATGTACCATGTGTTCCCTTCTTTTGATGTGATTTCTGCTTCATCAGCATCACCATCTCTAAAAACACTGTCCATAAACCTTATGTTGTCCTCTCTGTACTTGGAATTTTTCTCAAACTTCTGTTTCAAGTACTTCAAACGAGCTATGGCTAGTTGCTTATTGTTCGGTAACTGAGGCCGTTCTCTAAAAGGTAGAGGAATTTCCACATGACCTTCTTTGTTTTGTTGGGTTTTTTCATTTAGTTGCTGAAGAAACTGAATGTCCTCTTGAGATATTGCCTTGTCTCGAAAGTCTGCTTCCAATGTTCTGATTACTAATGCGGGTGTGAACTGGGACTTCCTTTAAAGAAATGCGATAACAGAATCCTGATACATTCCTAGAGCAAGTGTTGGGCGTTATGGATCCTACCACACTCCAGCCTAAGTCTGTTTTGACTGCGTATGGTTCGTGATTCTTTCCTGATATCACTTGAATTGGCTTCAAAGCCCTTAGACAATCATAGCCAATTAGAAGCCCTACAAGACAATCTAATAGATCTGGTATCTTAAATCAGCAACACTGGATAAGTGGGACCAATATATAATATTGGACAAATATATGTTGTCGGTCATATATGACTCGGTCGCTCTCGTTGTTCAGTGCAGCAAAAACGGAACTTTTTTTAGTTTTATATTTTTATTTCACTAGAGATCTTGAAAAATGTCTCCCAAGAAAATCAGTGATGGTGCTGTTGAAAACGAAAGTAAATAGAATTACCATGGAAACCGAGGAGGTTACGAGCGTGGTGCGCGTCTTACACTCGCAATCAACCACTACCGCATGAGTAAGTGTTAAAATTATGTTTACATTACGGTAATTTGCGGTGTATCTGTTTGTTAAAATAGGCTACAAATACTTTTTAAGTGCAGAAATAAGCGATCGAATGAGGTTTCGTAACGGATTAAATCACTTTTACATTCATTCTTATAGGGAAAATCAGTTTGAACGTATGAGCAAATGGACGTACGAGCAATATTCAAGAACGAATTATGCTCGTACAACAGGGTTTTACTGTACTGTCAATTTGGTTTGATGCCATTTCTCTTCTAATTTCCAAGTGGTCTGTTGTAAGGTGCGCATATGATCACTATACCACTGTGCAAATTTTTTCTCCATGGTCATTTTTGGTTTTAAGGGGAGCTTCATCATCTAGAGTGTAACAGAACATTGATTTTAGGTATTCAGTGGCCCAGTCAAGGTCTGCGTGGTCAGACGGAGATCTAATTAATATTGACAGTTCCGGAAGATTATTTATAAAACTCACTGCTGTAGTTGACGTGAATGTACGCTTAACACGATAATGTGGCGAGGTACTAATGCAATGACCGAGGCAGATTTTAAAAGACATAAGGTAATGATCTGAAATAGCTTCAGACTGTGGAATTATGACTACATTTTTTTTTTTAATCCAAATGTTAATAACAAATCAAGAGTGTGTCCACCACTATGTGTGGGTCTTTTAACATTCTGATTAATTTCCAATTTAATCTAGAATGGACACAACTGCTATTCTTAAAGAGTCTTCCTGATTATCAAAAGGAATATTAAAGTCACCAACAATTAATGCTTTGTGTAAAGAAGTAGCTAAATATGTGATAAAATCTGCAAATTCTATGAGAAAATCAGAATATGGCCCTGTATATGGTGTCTATGGTCTATTACACCAGTCAGCACCGTAACTGAAGAACACAAGATGGAGCCGTTGTGGAGTTTGGCAAGCCGTTGCCTGGTGTCTGTGTTCTCTTTATTGAGTATATTTGTCTTATTTGTGGGCACGTCTGCACAAAAAGTTACCACAATGCTTACATATGATCGCTCGTTTCTTCTTAACCTATGTTGGTTCTGATTTTATTTACGGAGGGTACAAGAATCATGATCCCCCGTTCCTGTCTATGCTGCCACCTGAAATACGTCGTTTACCGGACTGTGAATGTCATCGGAGGAGGAAACGCTACAGAAGACGGGGAACACGCAGTGGTATGTTGGTACGCGTGAGGAAGTACCTCTACGGGTCTTCGTCTGGAGGCCCGAGTCATGCAGACACTCGGAGTCTGGTGTTCAGCTGTGATCGCGGCTCGATTTCGTATTCTCTCAAGCGTGGCGCCGTGCGCTCGATAAGGTATACTGGTCCTAGACTACGGATCTATAGAAGATGAGTAAATCCCCGCAACCTTCGTTCATTGGATTATTCCCCATCGTTGGAGTATCAACATAATTCTACAACATCTTGCCATCGATTCACTCATCAGGAAACGGACTCCACTGAAGGAAGGATGGCGTTGCTAAACGTAAGATCGATCTCAAACAAGACATTTGCTATTAATGAACAAATTTTATCTCATGAGTTGGACCTTCTTTTTATGACTGAGACGTGGCTAAATGCCGGTGAACTTGGTCCACTCTCTAAAGTTTGTCCTAAAGATTATAACTTTTTTAACAGGTCAAGGTCAGTTGGTCGTGGCGGGGGCTTAGCTACTATTTATACAAATAAATTAAAATGCCGTCTACTTGCCTCGGATTTGTTTTCTAGTTTTGAAGTTCAGATATTTAAGTTGGACGGCTGCAACCCACTGTTATGTATACTTGTTTATAGACCCCCCCAAGTACAATAAGGATTTTATAAGTGAGTTTTCGTGTTTTTTATCTTCTGTTGTGCCAAATGCAGATAGGCTCTTGATATTGGGCGATTTTAACATACATGTCTGTTGTCCTTCAAAGCCTATGGTAAAAGAATTTCTCCAAGTTATGGACACTTTTAATCTTATACAATCTGTTGTTGGTCCCACTCATAACCAAGGGCACACACTTGATTTAATTTTATCCTATGGCCTTTTAGTATGTGATGTTGGCATCAAAGAATTTTTTCTGTCCGATCATAAGTCTATTATTTTTAACATAGCTGTTCCTAGTTTGGTACCACACACTGCCTCGGTGGGCCGGTATGCCCGTTCTTTTAATTCATCTACATCTAAAAAACTCTTAGATGCTTATTTTATTTCCCCTATAACAACTCATCAAATTGAGTCTAACTGAGTTAGTTAATCAGTTTAATGGGCTATGTTCAAATATACTTGATGCTGTTGCACCTTTTAAATTAAAAAGACCTAGAAGTTGTGTACATCCTTGGTTTAATGATGAAACTAGGGCGAATAGACAGAAATGGAGGAAAGCAGAAAGAAAGTGGAAGAGGGATAAATTACAAGTATCATATGAATGCATTAAAGAGATTCACTATCAAAAAACTGTTAAGATTGCAAAGGCAAATTATTTCTCTGATCTCATTGCTAAGAACGCTTATAGTCCAAAAATATTATTTAATACCATCAATAGTGTTCTAAATCCGATGTCTAATTTATATCCAGATCCGTCTCCTATGGCCTGTGAAAACTAAGTTTTTTACTGACAAGTTCAATGGTATAAGATAATGTATTGTTCCCTCCTCTCTGTACTTCCCTCAGTCCACATCAAATTTTACATCTTTATCTGAATTTACTCCAGTGTCTCACAGTTACCTGGTGCAAATTATTCATAAATTGAAGCCAAGCCCACCTTTTGTTCGTCGGATGTTGTCCCTCCTCGTCTTTTATTAGAGACACTTAACACTATTAGTCCTAGTTTACTGTCAATAATTAATAGCAGTTTAATCAGCGGAATAGTCCCATCCTATGTTAAACATGCCACCGTACAGCCACTACTCAAAAAAACAAATCTTGATTCAACAGATCTAAATAATTACCATACCATTTCTAAATTACCGTTTTTATCAAACGTTTTGGAGAAGGTTGTGTTTAATCAGCCTTCTTCCTTTCTACAGGAAAATGATAATTTTGATAAATATCAGTCTGGCTTTAGACCTCAACACAGTACAGAATCCGCATTGCTAAAAGTTTTAAATTACTTATTGTTGATTGTTGATTCTGGAAATTGTGCAGTTTTAATCCTGCTGGACCTTAGTGCGGCATTTGACACTCTCGATCTTATCATTCTTTTAAACCGCTTACAGCAAATTGGGATTTAAGGACGTGTTTTAGATTGGTTTGTATCGTATTTAAAGGATCGAACCCTCTCTGTAGAGACTGGCAAATATTCATCATCTTGTGCACCAGTTTTGTATGGGGTCCTGCAGGGCTCAATTTTGGGTCCTGTTCTATTTTCTTTATACATACTTCCTTTGTATGCAATATTTAGGAGGCACAATGTTTCATACCACTGTTACGCAGATAATACTCAGTGTTATGTTCCCATGCACCCAAAGGATGTCTCCAGTTTAGTGTCTGTCCGATTGTCTGAGAGATGTTAAAGAGTGGATGTCTGCCAACTTCCTTCAGTTAAATGAACAGAGGCCAGTAAACTGGGACCTCTATCTGATAATCTTCATTCACATGCCAGAAACTTAGGCATTACTTATGATTCCACCTTGGCTTTTGATAAACAGATTAATGATGTGGTTAGAAGTTGTTTTTATCAGCTAAAGAATATTGCAAAGATGAAGTCATTCTTAACATCAAAAGACATGGAGACTGTAATACATGCTTTTATCTCATCCAGATTAGATTATTGTAATGTACTGTACTTGGGTGTTTCACAGTCTCTATTGTCTCGTCTTCAACTTGTCCAAAAAGCTGCTGCTCGATTGTTAACTGGAACAAGGAAGAGGGAACATATTTCACCAGTGTTGATCTCTCTTCACTGGCTTCCAGTTTAATTCCGTATTCATTTTAAAACACTGTTGTTTGTTTATAAGGGTCTCCATGGATTGGCTCCATCCTATATCTCTGATCTCCTTCTGTTCCAATGTAATGTCTCTAGGGAACTTCATTCAACTAGTAGTCTTCAGTTGACTGTTCCAAGGACACGCTTGAAATCGAAAGGAGATCGTGCCTTTTCAGTGGCTGCTCCACAGTTATGGAACAGGTTACCACCATATAAGAACTGTGCCAACATACGCTGATTTTAAGTCTCTTCTTAAAACTTATTTATTTACTGTTGCGTATGATCATAAGTAAGTACACTGGCATAACTTTAGTGTAATATCTGTTGCCGTGTCCTATGTTGACTTTTGTATTTTGTATTGTATCATATGCTTAAATTCTGTACAGCACTTTGGCCAACAGCTGTGCTCTATAAATAAATTTGACTTGACTTGAAAACAGCAGGCACAAGCAGCTGTTTCCAGCTTATGCCTACTGGACTTTATTAACAAAAAAAAACAAAAAAAAAAACCAAAGAAACAAAATGAACAGTCAAATAAATTTTCATATTTATGAGACATGTAGCTTTCAACCCAGTACTTTTCTGGACTGATTTCATGTATTTATATATAAAATTTAAATTATGTTCAATGCAGGAAATGTATATACTTGGCACTTCATCTATAACTTTATATCTTTTTGAGAAATATAAACAATGATTGGCAGTAAAGGTCGAAGTGTCTTCTTTTTAAAGATATCTAAATTGTGTATGTAGCACATTTCTGTCAGGAACTGTTAACATTTAAAGTTAGGTAGGGCATTTTCAGCTTTGAGTCCCAAAAGCTGTGGTGAAGGCTAACAGGCTAATTAAAAAACATCAAAAACATCTGCCTAAAACTATCTGAAAGACATCAGATGTTTCAAGAATATCTTTCAGCTGGGCCAGGATATAATCAGATTCTGCATGTCAAACTTTTTACCGTGCAGTTGCAACATTTACAGTGACTTATTATTTTAAGTCAAAGTGATGCAGCTGTGTATTTTGTGATGGACATGCATAAAGCTGACTATTATTTTGAATACCACCTGTACTATGTGACAAAACAAAGTACAAGGGTGCATTGTCTTAGCAGTAATGACTTGGTGGATTTTTATCCGTTATAATCATACATTGTTAATAGGAAACTGAAACACTGAAACACAGTGTGCTGTCGTAATAAAAAGATTTTGGGCACAGTGGTGAAAAAAAAATACTAAAATGCTTACGTATGCTTAATAAAATGTGAACATATGCAGGACTGTGTAAAAGTCTTAGGCACCTTGCTATTTTAACCTTTAAAAAAAATGGTTATGAGCCAGTTATCGGTATTTTGCTGTAGTGTATCAGAAGGAAATATCAGTTTAAATTTTCAAACATTTCTTTTGACATACATTTTAATAATCCTGTGGTTTTGGGGTAATTTTGGTTGGCCGGCCACTCCTGGGAAGGTTCTCCACTGTTCCATGTTTTTGCCATTTGTGAATAATGGCTTTTACTGTGGTTTGCTGGAGTCCCAAAGCTTTAGAAATGGCTTTATAACCTTTTCCAGACTGATAGATCTCAATTACTTTCTTTCTCATTTGTTTCTGAATTTCTTTGGATCTTGGCATGCTGTCTAGTTTTTGAGGATCTTTTGGTCTAGTTCACATTGTCAGGCCGGTCCTATTTAAGAGAGTTCTTAATTGCAAACAGGTGTGGCAGTAATCAGGCCTGGGTGTGGCAAGAGAAATTGAACTCAGGTGTGATAAACCAGTTTTAACAGGGGGGAAAACACCTTTTTACACAGGGCCATGTAGTTTTAGATTTTGTCTTACCTCAAAAATAAAAACCTTCATTTAAAAATTGCATGTTGTGTTCAATTGTGTTATCTTTTATTAATATTTAAATTAGTTTGATGATCTAAAACATTAAAGTGTGACAAAAATGCAAAAAAATCAAGAAGGGGGCAAACACTTCTTCACACCATTGTGTGTATATATAAACACACAGACACACACACACACACACACACACACACATATATATATATATATATATATATATATATATATATATATACACAGTGGTACCCCGCTTATCGACCAGCTCGGACATCGACCTTTTCCCTTAGCGAACAGTTTTTCGACCGAAATTTGCGACCTTTTTACTGTATTATTGTCAGAAATCCACCTGCCACGTCCCCTTCGGCGGCTGTCAAAACCTCCGCTTTCCCTGAAGCCCCCGGCTTCAACAATGCACACCTGGGGCTCATTATTCACTCATCCCCAGCTCCTATATAAACCCCTCATTCATCCACACTCCTTGTCGGTTATTGTTGGTATGTGAAGGTATTTGGTGCATGTTTGACTGTGGTGTCCCTGTCACACGTATTCCTATGCGTTTCTTCCTTTCCGGACTCCACGCGCTCTCCACGGCTGCGCTTTCTTTCCTGCCCCTCCAGGGTGTACCACAGATATCTCTCTCTCTCGTTTGTCGGGATTCTATGGACTGCCGTGTGTGTGTGTGTGTGTGTGTGTGTGTGTGTTTTTGTGTTAAACTCTCCGTGTTTTCGTTAAACCAAAGCGAACTGTGCTCCGGCTTTGCCTCTGCTCATTACGTTGCATAACAATTATATACAGTATTATTTATGTACCTGTATTATTTAGTATTAATATATTATATATATATATATATATATATATATATATATATATATATATATAT
>JAAIIK010018303.1:1385-34157 GCA_014706435.1 Silurus glanis | reverse complement strand
AAAGGAAAGGAAAGGAAAGGAAAGGAAAGGAAAGGAAAGGAAAGGAAAGGCCTTACAAGACTATAAGCTTTCCTCATTAAGAAATCTCCTCTGGTATTCCAGTCAACGTGCAATAGAACATTTGTTGAAATGCCATGGAAGAAGTCATAAGACAGCTGCAAAATGTCCAGAATTTGCTATTAAATGAAACAGAAAGGGCATGATGCAAACAGCACACATTTCACTTTTATACAGTTTCAGTACTGTAGTTGTGTGGAATGCTGTTCCCTGGTGGTCTAGTGGTTAGGATGTGGCCCTCTCACCGCTGCGGCCCGGGTTTGATCCCCGGTCAGGGAACCAACCCCAGCCATTAGGGTTGCATAAACCTTAGTGCCGGTCCCAAGCCCGGATAAATGGGGAGGGTTGCGTTAGGAGGGGCATCCAGCGTAAAAAAAAAAAAAACTGTGCCTCCCCAAAAAACTGTGACCCATTAGGGGTCGCTGTGGCGACCCCTAATGGGAGAAGCCGAAAGAAAAGTAGTTGTTTGGAATGCTGTGGAATGTTCACAAAACCAGTAGGTTCCTGCTATCGATTTTAATTATACCATTGTCTATTTGAACATTTAATTCTGATTGTCTGGATCTAGTTCTAGTTTGGTCCATTTTAATGAATATTCTGTCTCATTTTTAAGACAATTATAGGAAGCCATAGTAATAGCAATAATATAGAACAATTATAAGAAGCAATAGTAACTTAAACTTTCTCTCCAGTTTACTCTCTAATTATGATTTATTTAAAACATTAAAAATACTATCATTTATTTCTGTGTATGATTTAGAATTCCAGAATAACTTAATTATATGAAACAATTAACCAAAATAAACCGTTATTTCCTTATTGGTTCAAAGTTTAAACAAATCATCAATGACAGCTTTGTCAATAGTGTCCATTGACCTTAGTATTAAAAAGATAACCCATGGTGAAGTGTGCCTTACACCATACTCTGCTTTGCAGTGTGTGGTTTGTTGCCTCCATGTTGTGTATTGAAATCTTCTAATGCACCCCTAGCTGGTTTATCCCTTAATTATAAACATTTAAATATAACCACTGTAGCGAATTTAGCTCGCAAAGAAAAGGGAATATTTATAAGTAATTATAACGGGTTATAAATATTTGAATTATGTTGAATTGACGGTAATGGAATTAACGTTACACTTATTGGGACGAACAGACAGTATAATTTTATATTAATTCTATAAAAAGAGGTATCTTCCCGGCCGAGAAAGACGCAAACCCCCTTTACTTTATGCCGTACAATTAATAGAGCATGTAGTTCAGATCGAATGTTGCAGGAACCTTATGAATGTGAGCGGCACTCAGAGACAATCACTTATGACAAATACGGCGTTTAATGAATGAGACAAACACAACATAAAACTAACTACACAAACAAACAAAAAGAAACAAAGAAAATAAAAATGAAAATAAAAATAAACAAAAAGTTAAAAATAGGAAAAGGAGGAAGAAAAGGGGAAAAGTTGAAAGGAGAGAAAGAAAGGAAAGGAATGACAAGCTTAAACCTCAAAATTAATCACATCCTAAATGAGACTCATCAAGTAATTTCAATTCACTTTATCGAATTCAAAATTCGATAAAGGGCTCACATTTAAATACGCATCTAAATCGGTTGGTAAAACGGTTACTTGCATTGGATTGTTGCACAAGAGTCCAGAAGCGACAAAAAGATCTTTGAAGAGTCAGTTAGGATGGAGTCAGATGTTCTTCCAGGTTCTCCTGAAGATCAGAGCAGGTGTTGTTCTTGAAGACAAAGCTTGCTGGAAGATCTCAAAAGGATTTGAGATCTTGTCCTGAAGAGTCGCTGCTGGGCTGTTCTAAGCGTCCAACTCTCCGGGCCTTCGGGCCCCCGGGCCTTCGGGCCCCGGGAGTCCGAGCCTTTCCGGTCGAGCCGAGTGAGCGAGCTTGCTTTTCTTGACTGAAACTGGATTAGTTGGGTTCAAGATGTTTTAAAGGTCCTGAACCCCACCCATCTTTGGGGGAATGGCCAATGCTATGGCCTGAAATTTTGGAGGGAAAGACTCCCTTTGTTCATGCGTCTGTGGGCATGGTTTCCAGGCTATACTTGCTTTGGAGGACTTTAAAGTTTTATCTAAAGTGTATTAAGACGGTATGGTACCTTTCGTGATCAAATAAAATGCACCATTGTTTGAAAAATAAGTAACAGATAATTTTGTGGTCATTTGGATACTAAACATGAAAAGGAATTACAGCATTAGAACAGGGGTAAATTAATATACAGAGATCAATAATTAAAGTATAACTGATGTTAATACAATGTTGTATTCTGATGTATACAATGCACCCTTGTTAGGAAAGAAAGAATAAAGCGAAGATAATTTTAAGTCAGTCAAGCCTTAACAGAAGAGACAACATTAAAACAGGGTTACAAGAATAAGACTTTTAGAGTACCACTATAATTGGGGAGGAGATACATACAAGGTATAGGTTAATGTCGTGGAATGTGGAACATCTTATTTATTTGTTTGATTAGTAAAAGAGTTCCCCATTGTGTTGTGCGTGCGTGCGTGTGTGTGTGTGTGTGTGTGTGTGTGTGTGTGTGTGTGTGTGTCACAAACAGTCATACTGGAGCCGAGTTTCGAGAGTGGATTGTTTTATGGTTTGAGGGTCCCTGTGGAGTCAACCAGAGAGGCCAGGGGGTTATCTGGCTTTCGGGGTGGTGTATGTGTGTGTGTGTGTGTGTGTGTGTGTGTGTGTGTGTGTGTGTGTGTCTGTGTGTGTGTGTGTGTGTCTGTGTGTGTGTAAGGTATAGAGACTGGCTTGTGTTATCAGTCTTCCGAGGGGGAGTGTGACACTGTGGGATACACCACCCTCAATAAAATTGTAAGCCGGGTTGCTCATCCTTTGATTGAAGAGCAGATGTCGAAGGTTAAAAGGGATGCCTGGGACATGAAATCTAAATGACCTGTGCCAGACGCTACACCACATACAACCATATATACCAAGCTTTGTTTTTGCCTACAAGGAACCATTATGACCAAAAACAAAAAGCTTGTCACATGAGCAAGAGACTGAAATGTGTCAAGTTGGAAAAGTTGTACATCATTCAGTTTCAAAGCACTGACACTGGAGATTCCTTCCAAAATGTTCATTTCACATTTTTATATGTAAAACTTGACCATATCTTCAATTCCACATTTTTTTTCCCCAAATCAGAGCCACTCTTTTAGAACATTTCCTAAAACCTTAACAGAATTTAACAGTGCAGGCATATCAACTAAAATGAAATAAACACTAATAATTAGAAAATCCAGATGTGAAAATTTGTGTTGTTATTCAGGCATGCGCATGTTCAAGTTCGTCAACTGATATTGGAAATCTCAAGTCAGCTCACAGTCATCCAGGAACACCATTTCAAGCAAACCCCCCGACCTTCAATTCCTACACACTGCAGTACAGTCAGTGTAGAGAAAAACTCCAATGATCATTGGAGTATCTCTTTCTCCTCTATCACGGACGTTTTCACCACACGCTGCATCTGCAAAGCCAACACACTGTAAAAAATCAGTCTCAAAAAACAAGATAAAATATACCTAAATTAGGCGAAAACTGCTTAAAATAAGCAAAATTATCTGCCAGTGCAGTAAGATAATTTAACTTGGTAAGTTTTCTTAAAATAAGACAAAATGTCTAGTTTACAAGAAAACCCTAAAATCTTAAAACAAGTGAAAAGGGATCAATATCAAGCAATTTTGTCTAGATTTAAGCAAGGATAGATTAGTGAAGTAATTCAATAATTGGACAAAACCCCTTAGAACAAGCAATTTGCTCTTATTTCCTAAATTCGTTCCTCTCAATATTTGGAAAAATGTCTCAAAACAAGGCTACATAATGAACAAAAACAAGCACAAAAGGCTCACAATTAGACTGTGATTGGCTGAAAACTAGACATATACCCTTGTATCAAGCACCTTGATATAGAATAAAATCAGGTCATACCACTTAAAACAAGAATGGCCTAAGACTTATCCTTTTCTATAAATGACAACC
Source organism: Silurus glanis (assembly GCA_014706435.1). NCBI lineage: Eukaryota > Metazoa > Chordata > Actinopteri > Siluriformes > Siluridae > Silurus > Silurus glanis. Next base: position 30,092 of record JAAIIK010018303.1, on the reverse strand, counting down.
CAACAACACTGAATTCCCCCAGATGGTCATTTATTCAATGATTCAACACACAATGTTTGGCAAGAGTTTCAAACTACTCTTTTTTACATTAAGTAGGGGTGGGTGATAGAACGATAATATGCCCTGATAACATTCTCATTAAGACTATATTCCCCCCCCCCCTCCCCCAAAAAAGTGTTTAGTGAAGCAGCTACACTTGTGATGGTAGGTACTTCCACGCTCAGCAATTAAGGAATAAATGTAAAAACGGCTTGCATGAACTGTTGATATCAAGAATTCAACTCCTGATATCACCAATTCAACTCTTGATATCAAGAATGTACAGCAAATATTGATATCAAGGATTGAATTGTGGATATCAAGAATTGAATTGTTGATATCAGCAAATAAGGATTAAATGATAAAATGGCTTGCCATAGGCAGGCTACGGTAGATTAGTCAGTCTGGGGTGAGAGACGCTCATAAGGGTAAAATCCAATGGAGAAAGGAGGATAGCGTCCTTGAGTTTCAAAATAAAAAACTTAAATGAAGTAGGCCTTATTTAGTAATGTCTATAAACGGAGATACATCTTCTTATACAAGATCAGCCAACAAACTCAGAACAATGGAACATAATGCAAGCGCTTCGAAGACAAGCCTACTCTCCAATAAACTTCTTCCACTCAGCCATGGCTTTCCTGTAGGATGAAGTTGTGTCCCTCTCATGGATCTCATCTTGCAGCACCTCGGTTTGAAGGACTGAGAGCAGAGTAGCAATGCACTTTGGGTAGGTCAAGTGCAGGGCATAATAATACGGCATCAAATAAAGGGCTCCCTAATGCAGATGGTTCTTGGGGAAGGTTGCTACTGGGGTGGTCCCGATTGCCACCATGCAGTTTTCTTTATCCACAATCAGGACAGGGCAGGAAAGGGGCCTCCTCTGCAGATAAGTGTTTGGATCCTCTGAAGGCTAAACAGGAAAATGAATTGATCAAAAAAATGAAGGTATAAGAGAAAATAATAACAGGACAGAGTCTGGGTGTTGAAACAATCACAAAACACAAGGCTAAAGACAGATGTTTGGGAATCTATGTCACACTAAGGGCCTAGAAAGAGGTATTATTTTACCATCAGGACATGAAGCAGGGCCTCACTCTCTTGTCCCAACTTCTTGGGCGGAGCAACTGCAGATGGGAACATGGCTGGCAGGGACTTCAACATGTTAATGGCTCGTTCCTCTGCATGAGAGAAATTGTCATACACGTCACTTGTTACTCTGAATTGTGACGAAAACAGTATTACATTGATGAAAAGCAAGGAAATGTAGATCTTACCTGTGTTTAATGTCATCGGTGGCTTCATCACCTTTTTCATAATACCGTAAAAGACCGCTTGGCTCTGGAAGGTGTCCCAGCGCTCCTTCACCTCCTTAATGTAAGCAGTGTTGTCTTTGCTGACAATCCTGCAAAGTTCACCGAGAACCTGCAAATCATTCAGTATACAAATAAAACAATGACACAAGTCTTCTCCACTCAAAAAATAAACGAGTAATAAACGAGGCTTCCACATGTAGGAAAAATGAAAATCAAGAGGTTTTTTTTGGTTAAGTAAAGGGATGTTACAGTCTGTTTACATCTTATAGTTGTCCAGCACTAGTATTCGATGTACACCACCCCAGACAGTTTTTACGTGCATTTATGTCAGAAATGCCATATTTCAAGAAAGTCCATAACAACACTCAAACTCAACTCTGAAATACTTTGTCAACCATACTGTAAAATTTGTCAGTTTAAGTTTCCAAATAAAACGCTCTGTTCTGTTTTAAACATACTCAATACATCACTTACCTGACAAATGCGCAAGTAGATCTCTCGCGCTGTCGACACTAATCGGTCCAATGCATTGCCTCAGGCACGCAATGCTATCAGAGAAACCGGAAAACTTGCAATTTGGATTGGAACTTCTCGATTTTACTGTCACCGTAAAGCAAATTTTCATTTTTTTCACATTTCTAAATGACCCACAAAGAGCGGACCAGATGGAAAAGTTTAGACGATCTGCTTTTTAGTGAACACGCAAATTTAAATTTGAGGCACGACTTGCGGAATTAAGATTAAAAAATATTATACCGTGGCCACGTGGCAGTAGCTTACGCCATTTTGAGCTGCCACCGCAGCCATTTTTGTCTGACACGGTGTTTTGAGTTCAGTATATATTAAATAACCAAGCAAAATAAAAAGTTAGGGGGGGTGTTTGTGACTGAATTAATGTGATCGATTCATCATAATTCTCAATGTTTTGTTTTGTTTTTTACCATTATGTTTCAGAGGAGTGTCAACGACATCGTGTCTGGGGTGCAACAATATCAAGCTTCACTGGTGGATGTCCTGAAGAACCAAATGAAAAAGGTGTTTGAGAAGCATTCTGGGAGCATGGAGCAGTTACAAGTGGAGGCAATGGCAACATTTGACAATTTTACAGATCCTTTTCTCAGAGTTGCCACTACATACATGCAGAACCGCACAATTCAGGAACTATTCAGCCAGGTCGAGCCTGAAGAAATAGTAATTTCTCACACAGCATGCAGGGTAAAAAGTGGAAATTCAAGGGTTCTTGCATTCAAAAAGAAATGTTTTTACTATGTACCCTTACTTCAGAGTCTGGAACAGTTGTTTACTGACTCAAGGATTCTCTCCATGATAGCTATAGGGCCACAGAAGTGCAAAGATGGATTTTTGTACGACATAGTTGACGGAGAGCTTTTCAAGTCACACCCATTGTTCTCTGTCAGACCCACTGCTTTGCAGTTGATTTTGTATACAGATGAAATTGAAATATTTAATCCCCTTGGATCACATGCTTCAAAAAACAAATTGTTAATGGTTTACTATATATTGGGAAATATAGATCCTAAATATAGGTCTAAGCTAGCTGCAATTAGACTTCTTGCCATGGCTAAAGCAAATTACCTTACTCAGTGTGGTGTTGACGTGATTTTGGAGAGAATACAGAAAGACTTAGATTTGTTGTATCATGGTGTAAAGATCCAGACTATCAATGGTGAAATGGACATGTTTGGTGCATTGATCTCCATTTGTGGTGACACTTTAGCCCAACAGGAGCTTGCTGGATTTAAGGAGGGAGTTGGGTTTGCATACAGCAAATGCAGGCACTGCGAGTGTACGTTTGAAGACATGCAGAGGGAGTTTACTGAAAACAGTTTTGTCAGAAGGACACTTGACATGCACGTCAGACAATGCCTTGAAATAGAGAAGGCCCGTACAGATTTTCTGAAAAATAGCCTCAAAACTACTTCTTCTTCTTCTTCTTTCGGCTGCTCCCATTAGGGGTCGCCACAGTGGATCATCCGTCTCCATACCACCCTGTCCTCTACATCTGCCTCTTTCACACCAACTACCTGCATGTCTTCCCTCACCACATCCATGAACCTCCTCCTTGGCCTTCCTCTTTTCCTCCTACCTGGTGGCTCCATCTTCAGCATTTTTCTACCAATATAATTCATGTCCCTTCTCTGCACATGTCCAAACCATCTCAATCTCGCCTCCCTCACCTTGTCACCAAAACATCCTACATGTGCTGTACCTCTAATAAACTCATTTCTAATCTTGTCCATCCTCGTCACTCCCAACAAAAACCTTAACATCTTCAGCTCTGCTACCTCCAGCTCCACCTCCTGTCTTTTACTCAATGCCACTGTCTCTAATCCATACAACATCGCAGGTCTCACCACAGTCCTATAAACTTTCCCTTTCATTCTTGCAGATACCCTACTATCACAAATCACTCCTGTCACTCTTCTCCACCCACTTCACCCTGCCTGCACTCTTTTCTTTACTTCTCTAACACACTCTCCATTACTTTGCACTGTTGACCCCAGGTACCTGAACTCCTCCACCTTCTCCACCTCTTCTCCCTGCAACCGCATCACTCCACTGCCCTCCCTCTCATTCACACACATGTACTCTGTCTTACTCCTACTGACTTTCATTCCCCTTCTCTCCAGCGCATATCTCCACCTCTCCAGGCTCTTCTCAACCTGCTCTCTACTCTCACCACAAATCACAATATCATCTGCAAACATCATAGTCCAGGGAGACTCCTGTCTGACCTCGTCCGTCAACCTGTCCATCACCACTGCAAACAGGAAAGGGCTCAGGGCCGATCCTTGATGCAGTCCAACCTTCACCCTGAACCAGTCTGTCGTACCTACTGCACACTTCACTGCCATCACACTGTCCTCATACATGTCCTGCACCACCCTCACATACTTCTCTGACACACCTGACTTCCTCATACAATACCACAACTCCTCTCTTGGCACCCTGTCGTACGCTTTCTCTAAATCCACAAATACACAATGCAATTCCTTCTGTCCTTCTCTATACTTCTCCATCAACATCCTCAAAGCAAATAAGGCATCTGTGGTGCTCTTCCTCGGCATGAAACCATACTGTTGCTCGCAGATGGTCACCTCTTCTCTCAGCCTGGCTTCCACTACTCTTTCCCATAACTTCATGGTGTGACTGATCAACTTAATTCCCCTGTAGTTACTGCAGGTCTGCACATCTCCCTTATGCTTAAAGATCGGTACCAGCACACTCCTTCTCCATTCCTCAGGCATCCTCTCACCTTCCAGAATCTTGTTAAACAATCTGGTTAAAAACTCCACTGCCATCTCTCCTAAACATCTCCACGCTTCTACCGGTATGTCATCTGGTCCAACCGACTTTCCATTCTTCATCCTCTTAATCGCTGCTCTCACTTCCTCCGTACTAATCCTATCTACATCCTGCTTCACCAACTCCACATCCTCCAACCTTCTCTCTCTCTGATTTTCCTCATTCATCAGCTGCTCAAAATACTCCCTCCATCTTCTCAACACACTCTCCTCACTAGTCAACACATTTCTCTCTCCATCCTTTATTGCTCTAACTTGCAGTACATCCTTCCCAGCTCGGTCCCTCTGCCTGGCCAATCGGTATAAATCCTTTTCTCCTTCCTTAGTGTCCAACCTCTTATACAGCTCCTCATATGCCTTTTCCTTGGCTTTCGCCACATCCCTTTTTACCTGCTGCCGCATCTCCTTGTACTCCTGCCTACTTTTCTCATCACTCTGTCGATCCCACTTCTGTTTTGCCAACCTCTTTCTCCTAATGCTCTCCTGCACTTCCTCATTCCACCACCACGTCTCCTTGTCTTGCTTTCTATTTCCAGATGTCACACCAAGTACTTTTCTAGCTGCCTCCCTCATCACTCCTGCAGTAGTTGCCCAATCATCCGGCACCTCTTCACCACCACCAAGCCCCTGTCTGACCTCTTCCCTGAACCTCACACTACACTCTTCCTCCTTCAGTTTCCACCATCTTATTCTTCTTTCAATCCTTACTTTCCTCCTCTTCTTCTTCGCCTCCAAAACCATCCTACAGACCACCATCCGATGCTGTCTAGCTACACTGTCCCCTGCCAACACCTTACAGTCTCCAATCTCCTTCAGGTTGCATCTCCTACACAGAACATAATCCACCTGTGTGCTCCTTCCTCCACTCTTATACGTCACCCTATGATCCTCCTTCTTCTTAAAATACGTGTTCACCACTGCCATTTCCATCCTTTTAGCAAAATCTACCACCATCTGCCCTTCCACATTCCTCTCCTTAAAACCATACCTACCCATCACCTCCTCATCACCTCTGTTCCCTTCACCTACATGCCCATTAAAGTCTGCCCCAATCACCAATCGTTCTTTCCTAGGTACACCATCTACCACTTCATCTAATTCACTCCAGAATCTTTCCTTCTCCTCCATCTCACAGCCAACTTGTGGAGCATAGGCACTGATGACATTTATCATCATCCCTTCAACTTCCACCTTCACGATCATCACCCTATCGGAAACTCTCTTCACCTCCACTACACTCTTACTGTACTCTTCCTTCAGAATCACCCCTACACCATTTCTCTTCCCATCCACACCATGATAAAACAGTTTAAACCCACCTCCAATGTTCCTGGCCTTACTCCCTTTCCACTTGGTCTCCTGAACACACAGCATATCTACCTTTCTCCTCTCCATCATATCAGCTATCTCTCTCCCTTTACCCGTCATAGTACCAACATTTAAAGTACCAACCCGAACCTCCACTCTCCTACACTGCTCCTTTTCCTGCCGTCTCTGTAGACGTCTTCCTCCTCTCCTTCTCCTCCTTCGGCCAACAGTAGCCCAATTTCCACCGGTACCCTGTCGGCTAACGATACCTGGGGCGGTCGTTGTTAACCCGGGCCTCGACCGATCCGGTATGAAATTCTCATTTGTGATCCGCATATTTGATTTGGCACATGTTTTACGCTGGATGCCCTTCCTAACGCAACCCTCCCCATTTACCCGGGCTTGGGACCGGCACTAAGAGTGCACTGGCTTGTGCCCCCCTAATGGCTGGGTTAGCCTCAAAACTACTTATGGGATTAAAAGAAAAAGCAAACTTGTGGATTTTCCTCTTATACAACAAACACCACAAGATATTATGCATATTGTTCTAGAAGGCATTGCCCCCATGGAAATAAAATGTGTGTTGAAACATCTAATTCTCTCAGGGGAGATGGACTTGGACATGTTCAATGATGCCATGCTGAGTTTTCCATACTCACCACTTGATATTCGAGACAGACCATGCCCGATCACGGTCAACACCTTGGCATCAAATGACAACAAACTTAAACAGTCTTCTGGTCAAATGCTGGTGCTCTTGAAAATATTGCCTTTTTTGATGAATAATGTTGAAGGAAATGTATATATGCAACTTATTCTTGAGGTGATAGAGATTACCCAGATACTTTTTGCTCCAGTAATTTCTCTTCAAACCATATCAAGACTCAGGTTACTAATTGAGCAGCATTTGAAACATTTTAAGCAGCTTTTTCCAGATAACAATATAATACCTAAGCAACATTATTTGCTTCATCTTCCCACACAAATTATGTCACTGGGCCCAATGGTAAGGCATATGTGCATGCGATTTGAATCAAAACACTGTTTTTTTAAGCAATGGTCTTCGAAGTTGAACTTCAAAAATGTCTGCAAATCATTAGTGAAGCATAATCAGATGTTTGAATGTTCTCAAAATGTGAACGGCCCACAGCACCCCATTTTTTCAAGTGAGAGGGAATTGGGCCCAGTCTTGGAGGTGAAAAAATATACAGCATGTTCAGGGAAAAATAAGAGACTTTGTTGGTGATGACAAAATTCAACATGTTGTTTTGGTCAAGTGGCTTGTTCTAAATGGAAATAAGTATACATGCAAGAAGTCTTTGATTGTTACCAAAGTAAATGATAATGTTCCTGAATTCGGACTTGTAAAAGACATCCTAGTGGTAAACTCATCATTCTATTGCTTTGAATATCAACCCTATGACACCTTGCACCTGAATAGAGATTTTCTAGCATATGAAGTTGACGTCCTAAACCTTACCCAGGCAACTGAGTTGGTATATGCTGAAAAACTAGTAGATTTTACATCCTACTACTCATTCAGTTTCAAAAGCAGTATGTACGTTCCAGTGAAATATTATCTTGGAGATGTCATTGCACTTCACAGATCCACTAATGACTCCTAAACAATGGGTAAAGCATCAGAGATGCCTACTGTAAGAAGTTTTTTTTTTTCTTCAGGTCTTCTAAGTTTGCAGAGGGAAAGCAAATGTATTTTTGAAGGGCGCCTCATATATTTCATGTGGTCAAAAATTTGTTTTGTTGCTGTACAGTTGAACTTATGTGCTTGTCACACACAAAGACCTAATGTGATCATTACACACCAATGAATTATGTGCTTATCACACAATGTATTGACCTCAGACAATACTGGTCTGTGGTTTTTGTCAATTAATGTTAATGGTGATGGATACATGAATGCATGCATATGCAACCATTCATATATTTCTTAATAAAAGCAGTTTGATTCATGTCTGGATTATGATTTGTTTTTATTTAAATCTTAGTTAAGGCTGCTTGTATTAAGATTATTACTTATAAGGTTGCTTATATTAAGAAATCACTACAAATCTTATTCTTAAAACAAGACTTAATATCTTGAACTCCCTGTCATCAAAGTTGATTGCAGCTTTTCTCTCAAGAATATAACTTGTTTCACTTACAAATTGCCCTGTAGTAAGATGTTATATCTAAGTGAGATAACATAAGACAGACACCCTTAAAACAAGTGAAATAGTCTTACACACTCGGTGCTTGATAAGTAAATAAATCTTAAAATAACAATAATAAGATTTAAAGTCGGAATACAAGATAAATACACTTGTTCAGATTTCTATTTTTTGCAGTGCAGCATTGTGGATGACCGCACATACCCATCACACACACTCTTCACCCTCCTGCCATCAGGAAAAAGGTACTGAAGCACTCGGGTCACACATCCAGACTGTGTAACAGTTTCTTCCCTCAAGCCATCAGGCTCCTCATCACACACAACTCTTTCTTCATAAAGAGATACTTGGTTAATGAGCATCTGGGGAGGTGGTAGCGTAGTGATTATGGCATTGGACTATAGATTCAAAGGTCGTGAATTCAAATCCCAGACACACCAAGCTGCCACTCCTGAGCCCCTGAACAAGGCCTTTACCCCCATAGCTGCTCAGTTGTATTTTTGAGTTAAATGTAAGTCACTGAACAAACACAATGAACATAAATGTACTTTGTCCTCTCCTTTTTTCCTTCTATAATCAAGTGAAGTCGTATCCTCACATGAGTTTTCCACCACTGCTATGCTGATGACACTCAACTTATCTTCTCCTTTCCTCAGCATGTCTGGTGGACATATCATCATGAATGAGTGACATCTGAAACTCATCCCCAGCAAAACTGAACTATTGGACATCCCAGTACAGGATCTTACAATGTCTTTAAACAACTCTTTGATCTCCCCTTCAGCCACGGCTCACAATCTTGGGGTAACCATGGACACCATCAGCTGTCCTTTTTTCACATGCTCATAAGAAATGCTCTTGTCGGTTTCTTCTCTACAACATCAGAAGTATAGGACTATTTTTACCCACACAGGCTGCTCAGGTGCTTGTTTAATCTCTTGTCATCCATTCGTCCTTTGTAAATGATCCAAAACGCTGCTGCGTGACTTGTGTTTGACCTGCCTAAGTTCTCCCACACCACCCCACTGCTGCGCTTCCTCCACTGGCTTCTGATAACTGCATGAATCAGATTTAAAACACTGATGCTTTCCTACAAAAACCAAAAATGGACCAGCACCCTCTTACCTCAAAGCTATTATCACTCCTCACACTGCACCACGCAGTCTCAGATCTTCTATCACTGCTCGACTGGTCCCACCATCTCTCGGGGGGAAAAGGTAAGTATACTTTAAGGCTCTTCTCTGCTCTGACACTGGGGCAGTGGAATGAACTTCCACAAGATGTCCAAACAGCTGAGTCTCTGCCTATCTTTAAAGCACTAGTGAAGACCAGCCTCTTCCTGAAACACAAAAAAGTGTGCGATAATTTCTCTCAGAGTTTTAGGCTGATGGTATCTTATGTCTGTAATCGAACCAGTGTTGATTTATTTATTAAAGGGACTCAAAGCACATTTGTATGTCATTTTGGATAAGGGCGTATGCTAAATGCCGTAAATGTAAACAATAATTATAATTGCAGTTCCTATCATTGTATTGTTTATCCTCTTGATTTAGAAAGCCATATGCCATATTGTTTCCCCCTCTTTTTATGTACCAAGTATATGATTATAATCTAGTTCTATGTTCTTAGTTTTGCTTAATTTTCTGTCTTATTTTGCCCTGGATGTAACAAAAAACTGTTATTCTGGTGGATTTTTTTCGAGGCTATATATCTGTCATGAAAATAGAATAAAAATGAAATATCCATCCGTATCCTCAAAAACATGACAATATTTATCCTCAATCAAGCTTTGGCCATAATTTGATCCAGAAGTACTTCAAAATTAGTTTGCATTTAGTGCAGGGAGATTTTACTGTAATTATCATGCACAACTGCATAAGATTCCATTAGTTCCAGAGGGCTCCTCTACAGGACGTGTTGACTCGGCTAAATGTCAGCAAGCGCTCACTAAACCGCTCCATCTTCCAAAGTGAAGGAAGACCGGTTATGCTGGGGAAAGTCCACAACCTTGGCAAAACCTCAATTTTCCCTGCGCTTTGCATAACTAATTTAACTTAATTAGCCGAGCCCATGGCAGAGGCATAAATCGATTGTTAATTACAGCTGGAATTGGACGGGGTGATGGAGGAAAGGGAGGGGGTGCTGGGATATTTATAGACATTAGAGGGGAGCACAGACGGACATTTCACCATGCCCAGGAATGGGAGGCATGCATTATCCTCTAAAGTGTTTTAATTTCCACAATTATTCTGTCTGTAGGTGCAACCATGGGGCATGAAAAGTGGAGTGACTGTGTGTATGTGTGTGTACTGGTGCATGTGAGTGTGTGGGCAGTTGTTCTTAATAATGCGATATGAAACTGGCTGGCAGTTATTGCCTCATCATTCTGCCATTATTTTAAGTCACAGAGCTGCATATGTGTGTGTGTGTGTGTGTGTGTGTGTGTGTATATGTGTATATGTGTGTGTGTGTGTGTGTGTGTGTGTGTGACACTGATTAAAGCCAAAGCCTGCTTTGACATTTTCATTTGCAAGGCTCAGGGAGAAGTTGATAACTAGACATTACTCTAGGTTTGTTCATCTACAGTTTAAATCCCTGACTTGAATCGTGTCGGATAAAGCAGAGCCAATAGTGTACACACACACACACACACACACACACACACACACACTCACACAAGCATACACACATATTAAAGCTTTTGTGTATTTTTTTTGTATGTTTTTAAGCATAGTGGTCTGACAGTGCAGGGCATGAAGTTGAGAGACACCGAGAAAAAAAAAACAGGTTTTTAGTACATACTCTCTGCTCACAAATTATTAATATGCTGTACGTGCTTGTAAAAGCTGTGACACCTATTGGAATTTCAACGTATCCAGTACTCAAATCCTTTGACATTTAACAAAGGCTTTAGAGGAATTTGTGCTTTTTGGTGTCTCTGTAACTGCCTTTTTTTTTTATCTTATTAACCAGGAAAAGAGAGATGCTGGGGTTTATTGCAATGACTGTTATTAGTATTGGAAGTGACCACCAACTTGTGGATATTCAACAATATTCCAAGTAGCTATAAAAGGGTAAAAAGCACAATATTTTGTTTAGTAATAAAGCAAAGGAAAGGAAAGGAAAGGAAAGGAAAATTAAATACTCTAGTAAGCAATAAATCAATGGCAGAATGCTGTGGTATATGATTTGAAAATCTGTATTCTCTTCACATCTGGATTTATCACACCAATCTATCATGGATTATATTCCTATAACAGCATGCGCTAAGATTTTCAGGATCAGAGTTTGCATGTTCTGCTTGTGTTTCTATGGGTTATTTTTTCTGAGTACTCCGGTTTCCTCCGTATAGTCCGTGCATTGTAGGTTGATTTTCACTTCCAAATTGTCTGTAGTTTCTATCATTGTACACCTGACTTTACCAAGCTTCTTAATTCAGATTGCCATATTGTTTCCCCCTGTTTTTCTGTACCAAGTACAGGTAGTTGTCGACTAAGACCACGATTGGGACCGACAGACCGGTCGTAACACGATTTGGTCTTAAGTAGAGCAGGCTATATGTACAGTACTGTGAAATGATGCCGGAAGCTGGTACGCACTGTCGTATGCCGCGGCTAGTGGTGTAGCCGCGGCGTACGACAGTCGTAACACGATTTGGTCATAAGTAGAGTACGCTATATGTACAGTACTTTGAAATTATGCCGGAAGCTGGTACGCACTGTCGTACGCCGCGGCTAGCGATTGTGGCCGTAAGTTGCATAGGTCGTAAGTCGACGACTACCTGTATATGATTATAATCTGGTCCTGTGTTGTTAGTTTTGAGGTCCTGAGGTCCTTGGGACTGGAAAACATTAATCTGGATCAATTTCATTAGAAATTTATGGAATGCAGCATATATTTTATATATCTTATTGTCTAATATCAAACAAATCCTTGCAATAATAAGTGCATTTGTCATTAATGCAGCACTCAGAGTCTCATTAGTATCTGAGAGTGAACAAATCATTTACAGATTTGACAAAACTCTTATCCTTCATCTTTGTTCTTATTTAATTGCCAATAATGAATAAAGTGTTATATATCCAACAGCGTGTGTCTATTTTTTTTTTTCACGTTATTGGACCTTGCTTATTTATTATGCTGTACACTGTACGTTACTACAGTATACAGTAGATTTTAATGAGAGTCTTTCCAGTCACTGATCCATTTCCTCTTTATGTCTGTCTCAATCTGCCACTGTCAATCTGTCCATTAAACAGACCCCATCTATGTTTCCTAGCAATGTCTGCTACAGACACAATTGACAATAAGTACAAATAAAATCCAAAAGAGATCGTTAAGGGACATTTTTGGGGAAAAGAAGGACATCTGGTCAGACCTAATATCCAAAGCTGAAGCTGTGTTACAGCCAGACATTTTTTTTGTAGGTACACTATGGTGATTTTCATTAAGACCTGTAAACCTCTCTGGACCTGTAATAGTATTTCAAAGCTGCACTAGAAAAACTATGGTTCCCGATATTGTAGTACAAATGCATCTAGTTTACATTTTCTGTTTCAGGCTATGGTTCAGTTTTTTCTGGTCTAGAAATAAGCTCCGCTCATATCTTAATTTGATTGGTTGAAAAAAAGAGATGTTTTAGCATACAGTATATAATTTCAAGCACCAGAAGATAATGTAAAGATAAAGGCTGAATGTAAAAAGTTATTGTTGCTCTTAATACCTCACCTGTAATAGTGTTTAAAATATAAAAGGGTTCCTTTAAGTAGGTATTATACCTTTTGAAGAATCATGCCCGGATGCAATTTAGCTAAAGAATCCTCCAGAAGTGTGGATCCTGCTTAATTAACACCTGTATATTAGGTTCTTTATCTCATTCTTCCTGTTGCATTGCCCTTGGGGAACCATGGTTACATACATAACCTAGAGACGTTCCCCTTCAGTAACTCAAGCTGCGTCAACAACACTTTGGGAACGAGAGTCCAATAACACCAGACAGACCAATCCCTACATAGTGTGGATGGGCACAGCTAGGTTAAAGGACATAGGGGCCAGGAGTGGCACTAAGGTCAAGGTCATTAGAGGATGAAATAGCATCCGCAATCCATCTGCTGAGCGCCTGCTTGTTCGCAGGGAGACCTCTCTTCGGAAGGCCATAGCAGATGAACAGCTGCTCCGACTTTCTCCACAGTTCCAGTCTGTGGATGTATATGTCCAGTGCTCACACTGGACACAGTTGGTCAAGCTTCTCCTGGACTGGGGCCTAAAAAGGAGGCGGAAAGAATGCCTGGAGCCGACCGAGGACGACCGAGGGTACCTTTAGAACGTACCCTGATTGATAGGGTATAGGAAGGCACTTGCAATGCCTGGGGTAAATTTCAGAAAAGAAGGGGGCACAGAGAGAGCCTGAAGATCCCCTACTTTCTTGAGAGAGGAGATGGCCAAGAGCAACACATTTTTGACTGTGAAAAACCTTAAAGGCACCTTGGTCAAAGGCTCAAAGGCAGGCTCCGGACAGGACCTCCAAGACAATGGCCAAGTCTCACGCAGGCACTCTAGATTACCATGGAGGAAACGTGTCACCAAGGGGTTCTTACCCAGCGACTGCCCCGTGAGGGGGACACATACATTTTCAGGGTGGAAGGAGCCAACTCTTTGCCAAACTGTTCTTGTGTTGTTCGCATTATGCCGTGAACAGGCACCACCTTGTGGCCCTGGATTGAAGGATGGCCTCTATGACCACAGTGGAGAGACCGCCGGCTAGAAGCTGTGCCCCCTCAAGGGCCACAGCCACAGCCTCCACAGCTCTGAATGGGAGTGAATTATTGTGCCCCCTGCTTGAGGGAGAAGATCCCTCCTGAGACGAATCTCCCAGGTAGGGTATTCAAGAAGGGCTAACAGACCACAAACCATGGCCTGCCTGGCCACCTGGTAAACCCTCTCCAGAACTCCTGGGAGCAGTGCATCATGCTGGGGGTGTAAGGGAGAATTAGAGGGGACAGTGTGATGTCTGTTGAGTCACAAACAGTTCCTCCTGTGCTCTGTAAAATCTCTCCCAGATTTGCTCTACCACATCCACGTGGAGTCACCATGCAGATGTGGTAGAGCCTTAGCCCATGTCTCAAAAGGGCATCTGAGGGCATCTGCTCTCTCATTTAAGTGGCCTGGGATATACGCTGTCAAGTAGAGCAGCTTCCTCTGGGCCCACAGGAGGATCTGACGTGCCAGCTTGTATAGGAGGCAAGATTGCAGAACCTCCTGGTGGTTGATGTAGGAAACCACTGAAGTGTTGTCCATACGGAAATACTTCAGAGCTAGAAGCACAGCCAGCATGTCTAAGCAATTCATATGCCACATCCAATGAGGCCTTCCCCAGAGACCTTGGGCAGAGCGGGCACTCATGACCGCCCCCCACCACGTGAAAGAAAGAAACCATTTTGATATTGCTACTGATCTGGTACCAGTTTTGTATTTTTACATTTGTTGTCTCTCATAGTTAAAATCCAGATTTTGTTGATAGTTAACCTAATTCCCAGATCAGATGAGGGAAAAAGGTCACACCTTCCAGAAGACATACTTTAGTCATGAAATAGCCTCTCTGTGAATGCTTATGAGTAGCCAATTTTTTCATCACGGTGTGACCATAGGTGTAAACCATAGCCTTGTTGACTCTCAGGGCTCAGTGTGGAAATTACTCTCTTCATCTCTGCCATGTCTCTCTTTTTCCTTCTACACACTTCCCTGAAGTACTCAGCCTGAGGTTGTCACTGAAATTGACATCTGTGCCAGAAAAGTGTTTTTGGAAGCTGCTCCTGAATGAAGCCCCCAAAGCCTTACAAAGGAATGGAAACCTTACCGGCATGGGGATTGTGGTCTGAATGCCAAAGTAAATTTTTTCGGGCACATCACAGCTAATGAGCCTTGGAATTCATTCATAACCATGATGGAAAACATTTCAAAACAAAAATGCGAGTCTACATTTCCAAAGACAGAAAAAAAACTCACCACTGTCTGCTTTCACCAAATCGAGCTCTATGTAGTTTGATTGAACTTCTGTAAGAAACTGCTATACACTGGTATTTAATATAAAGTGAACTTGCGGATGAATTCATACAGTATAAAGCATGGATTGAACCTGAATGAATCTCAGCGAGGCAATCAGACATCTCACAGTGATGGGAGGGGTAAAAAAAAAAAGGCTTTACAAGGACATATCAGGACAATCGGCAGACTCGTAACATCACTATGTACTTTATAATGGCTTCATTTACTTTATAATCACCCTGTATTGAATCACTACTTACAGGGGGAAAAAACCTTGTACCCTTTGATGAAACACCTTGTCTTGTTCATAACATGACTGAGAATTGCCTCCAAAGTGAGGGGGGGTCAGAAGTCATGTAGGTTTTAGAAGTTAAAAACTGGTAGCTGAAAGTTATTAAAAAGGTAGACTGGTTTGCAGTAGCCAGACAGGAACAACGATGTTTATGTATCTTCCGACAATACAGTATATTGATTTAATTATATTAATATTATGGGTCAAATTTTTTATTCATATTTATGCATAGAACATCCATTTCGTAGAGAGCTACTGTAATTTGCCTTAGTAAATGCACACTCTTCGTAAAGCTGCATTTTAGCTTGTGTAGGCCTATTTTTCCCTGAACACCAGCGTCGCTTATTGTGTTAAAAGTGTAATAGCATTTTTAATTGTTGGGTTCATTTTGACCAATGGGAGCTTTTGTGGTGCTTTTTTGGGCAAACTTGATTTTAGAGTTCAAGGCATTTCTTTATTATTATTCAAGAATTTGTCAGTCATATACATTAAACCAGACTTACATTTTTATTAATAAATTTTATTATATTATAGATTTTTTTTTTTTTAAAGCGTGACAAAATCTTAAATCTTTTACAAACATCAGATACAAAAAATGACTAGAAATGCAGCCTAATAATGACCACCACAACCAAATTCCAGCCATGGTCCATGCTGCTTTTCACTTTATTCTTTTCCTTTTTTCAAACAAAATCATTTCGTTCCACCGACGCTACACCATCTATGCTCCAGTGTCCACCTACTCACCATTTTTAGCCGTCTACAAGGTCACACCTCTGCGCTTCCTTCTCAAGTTGCCTTTATACTGGATCAAAGCATGGCAGGAAATTTCTAAAATAAATGATTCATCAAGAAAACTTTTTTTGGATCCTGTCACCACAGATTTAAGAAGGATGAAGAAGAGGAGCAATGTTGAGATCCAGGGTTCCTGGTCGCTCAAGGTTTAAGGTTCAGTCTTTTGGGTATGTCAGAAAAAACTCGACATTGGAATTCATGACGCATTTTGGGAGTTTTCCTCCTACATTGTTTGAATAAACATGAAACAAGATCTGTAACTGTGTTTAACCTTGATTACTCATCTTTTCATAACAATATTTGCTAAATCATTATGGCTTTGTAATCATGGGACCATATTGGCAACACAGAATTAGTAATTTTGAATTAAATAAATATGGCATTCAACAACCTTCCAGGAAGCCATGAATGCAAAAAAAACAACTGATATTTAATTCATGGATAACTGTAGGTTTTTTGGTGGTGGGAAGAAACCGGAGACCCTAGAGGAAACCCATGAACATACAAAAGATAATTCTAGAGCTGTGTGGCAGCAACACTTACTGCAGATATGGTAACTAAAGATTTTTTTCAAGGAACAAACTGAACAATTCTTAAAGAAGCCGATTTTATCTTTCTTTTTTCTTTTTCCTTTTTCCATGTTCTGTGAAGTGGCAAGTTTATGATGTGCAGAAGAAAACCCTCCTTGATGAGCACCCCGATTGTGTCTTTAAAATTGCAGGTTATACACTTAAGCTTCCAATGAGATCTTAAACTATTCTCTCTCTTTGGAAAAACGTTCAGTGAGCAGGTAGTAAAGCCAAGATAAAATAAATTTCTGTTTCAGATCAATAAATAGATCCAGCATAGTAAAAAAAACATTGATTAGATTTTTTTTTCTTCCTGAATAGTGTTTAATTCAGCCTTGGGTAGTTTGATTCTAGCAGCAGAAATTCTAAATAAGTTTTTCCCCCCTTGTGCAGTGCTCTTTCATCCGATTCTCAATCATTTAGATATATGAAAAAAGTGGTGGAGGATGCCCCTGGCTAAAGGCACAACACGCATTTGACATTTCCATCGTTGGGACGTTCCAGACCTTTCTGCAGTGTTTTGAAGTCTTACAAGAGCGCAGTGAGAGGTGCAGACAGAGAGGGGGAAGGAGAGAGTAGGAGATGAAAAATAAAAGAGAAAGTCAGGGCAAGAGAGTGAACTGTTAGTAGAGGATAAGATAGAATGGTCCTGAGCATCTAGATCTGCAGCTGTCTATCATATAATATTATATATCATATCATATCATATCATTTCATATATCATATCATACATTTTTCGTAAATTTGTTACAGGATGTGTAATACTCTAACATATTGTAAACAAGACCATTTTCAGGTTACGTATATAACCATGGTTCCCCGAGGGAATGAGATGCTGTGTCAGAAATGCTTTGGGAAGGCCTCCACGTTGTCCACGCTCTGATTCACATGTATAATCAGACCAATGGAAACTTAAAAGCACAGGAAGTGAAACCAGCGCTAGCATCTGAAAAGGGAAGGAAGCGCTGCAGCGATGCAGGCAGTGTAGCATAGAGACCCAGCGTTTCGTTACCTTGGGGAACCATGTTTACATATGAGTTCCTGAAGGGGAGACATTCCCCTTCAGGAACTCAAGCTGCGCTTTGGGAATGAGAGTCCAATAAAGCCAGACTGAGCAATCCCTGCTTAATGTCGATGGGCACAGCTAGGGCAAAGGACAGAGGGGCCAGGAGTGGCACTGAGGTCGAAACTATAGAGCCTGACAAAGGTCAGTGGGGTGGACCAGCCCGCAGCTTTGCAGATGTCCTGGAGGGAAACTCCAAAAGGCCTTAGAGGCAGCTGCACTTCGAGTGCGCTTTGACCCTGAAAGAAGCGGGGAGACCAGAGGACTCATAAAAGGAAGAAATAGCATCCACAATCCATCTGCTGAGTGTCTGCTTATTCACAGGGAGACCTCTTCTAAGAGGGCAATAGCAGACGAACAGCTGCTCTGACTTCCTCCACAGTTCGGTTCTGTGGACGTATATGTTCAGTCGGTTAAGCTTCTCCTGGTCTGGGGCCTGAAAGGGAGGAGGAGAGAATGCCTGGAGCCTAACAGGTTGGGGGACGACAGAGGGTACTTTAGGAACTTACCCTGATCTAGGGAAGAGGAAGGCACTGGCCAGGCCTGGAACAAACTCCAGGAATGAAGGGGCCACAGAAAGGGCCTGAAGATCCCCTACTCTCTTGAGAGAGCAGATGTCCAAGAGAAACACAGCCTTAACTGTGAGGAACCTCACAGGTACGTCGGTCAGAGGTTTAAAGGAAGGCTCCGACAGGGCCTCCAAGACAATGGCCAAGTCCCATGCCTCAGCCTCCGGGTGCCACAGAGAATGTGTGTCACCAACGGGTTACTGCCCCATGAGGGGGACTGCCCCATGAGGGGGATATGACAGGCTGCAATAGCGGACACATAAAATTTCAAGGTGGAAGGAGTCAACCCTTTGGTGAACTGTTCTGGAAGGAATTCCAGCACTGAACCGACTGGGCAGTTAACTGGATCTAGGCGGTGTTGTTCCTACAATGCAGTGAACAGGTGCCACCTTGCTGCATACAACATCCTCGTGGAGGTTGCTCTGGATTGAAAAAAGGTCTCTACCACCTCTTTGGAGAGACCAGCGGCTAGGAGCTGCACCCCCTCAGGGGCTACAGCCATAGTCTCCACAGCTCTGGGTGGTGGTGTATTATTGTACCCCCTGCCTGAGATAGAAGATGCTTCCTGAGAGGATTCTGCCAGGGAGGGTGTTCGAGAAGGGCTACCAGGTCCGCAAAACATGACCTGCCCAGCCACTGCGAGGACTCCATCCTGGGGAACTCTCTCCAGAACTCCTGGGAGCAGCTCGACAGGGGGAAAGGCGTACAGGCGTAGCCTGTACCATGGCGTCCAGCCTCAAGGGGGCTGGGTGAGTGAGGAGGAACCAGAGGGGACAGTGTGAGGTCTCTTGAGCCACAAACAGATCCACCTGTGCTCTGTAAGACCTCCGCCATATCCACTCCACCACCTCGTAGTGGAGCTTACATTCCCCGGGTCTATGCCTTTGCCTTGAAAGGGAGTCTACTCTCTGATTGGACCACAGGAGGATCTGCCATGCCAGCCTGTATAGGGGTGAGATTAGAGACCCCCTGGTGGCCGATGTATGAGACCACCGATGTGCTGTCCATACGGAGAGGCATGAGGGATGCATCCATTGTTAGCATTATGCGTCAACAAGGAGCTCCCAAGAAGGGGCCCTGAGACAGGAACGCAGGTTCTTTCCACATATCTAAGGCTCGGAGGGCTCGCCACGAGACCTTGATAGTACAGAGTGGATTGCACTTTTGGGAGAATCCTCTGTCTCTGAGCCACCACTGGATGGATCTCATGTGCAGGAGGCCAAATGGAATTACACTGGATGCTGCTGCCATGAGTCCCAGCAGCCTCTGGAACAGCTTTACAGTGAGTGACTGACCTTCTCTCACTCTCTCGCATAACGGTCTAGTCCCCCACTACCCTAAGAAGGTGGTTCACTGTACTGGTGAAAGCACACTCTTCTTGGTGTTTAGTCAAACCCAGTTCCTTCATACAGGCGAGAATGACATCTCGATGCCGGACTGCCAGAAGCTCTGATCGAGCTAATATCAACCAATCGTCTATATAGTTCAGAATGCGGATGCCCCGAAGCCTGGGCGGGGTCAAATCCAAATCCGTGCATTTTGTGAAGGTGCAGGGTGAGAGTGCCAGGCCGACTGGGAGGACCCAAAGTTTGTAAGCTTCACCCCTGAAGCAAACCTCAAGGACCTGCTGTGAGCAGGAAGGAAGGATATGTGGAGGTATGCATTCTTCAGATCTATCGTGACAAACCGGTCCTCAGACCTGATCTGAGACATGACCTGCTTAGGAATGAGCATCCTGAACCTGAGCCTCATAAGCAAGTAGTTCAAGGAGCGTAGATCTAGAATTTAATGCAACCCCCATCCTTCTTGGGAACCCCAAAATATTGGGTGTAGAAGCCACACTCTCTGAGTAAAGGAGGGACCACTTCTATGGCCTCCTTCCTCAGGAGAGTGCTTACTTCCTGTTCTAGGACCAGAGCCTGCTCAGGACCCACCAGAGTGGGACACACCCAGTTAAAACGGGGAAGAGAGGACTTAGGGCCACCAAGGAAACGGCTAAGGCTGTGGAGCGGTCCATGTCAGGCTGACCTGGTATGCCTGCAACACACCCATCGTGTGGAGGCAACCCGCAGCTGCGTAAGCCTTGCCGACTAAAGCTGAAGTGGCTGGCAACGGTTTAGTGGCCATTACCGGGGCCTTACTGGATGATGCTACTCCCGGGAAGAGATAGCCAGCTAGCGTCTCTTCCACCCTTGGCATCGTCCCATAGCCGCACTCTTTCATCCCCACCACGTTCGCATACAGCGAGGCTTGTGAGGTGAAGAGGCGGGCTGCATACGAGCTATTCCAGGACCTAGACACCTCAGTTCTCACACCACAGATCCGGGAAAAAAGGCAGACCCTGGCGTGGAGGCTGTGACGCAGGGTGCAGGAAGCGCTCATCTAGCTTACTGGGTGTGCGCTGCTTCCGCTTTCCGTCCAGCCAAGCTAGCTTGAGCTTGGACACGGCCCGCATCACTACCTCCAGGAGCTCCTCATACAGCACAGGCTGGGAGGAGTCCGTGGGCTCGCTAGCTTCTATAATCTCTTCCTTCTCGGAGCAAGAAATGTGGAGCACTGTGCTGCTTGCACTGGGAGAAGAAACCGCCGAAGGGCGTGCTTCCCCCAGGGAGCGAGCGCTAGACCCGGCAGGAGAAAGGGACACGCCTGTCTCCATGCCCTCTGTCAGATCCTCTTGTGAACCCCATGACATTTGGGGCCGCTTTGCCTCAGCAAGAACGGGGCCTGAGCCACGAGTGAGAGCACTTTCCTCAAAGAGCGCTCTCCACAAGCAGAGAGTGTACATAGCCTTACGGCTACAATTAGAGCAGTCGACTACCTCGAGAGCTGACTGAGCATGCGCCTTTCCCAAGCAAACGACACATCGGCTGTAAGTATCCCCCCAGAAATGAAACAGGGGCAAGGAGGAACACACAGTCGGAAATTCTGCTTGCTTTTAAAGCTCATGCCTGCACAGATTCACACACAATGCGCTTACCTGAACAAACAGAAGCTAGCATCAGCTCCACTGCATATGCATTTTGTAGCTTTCTGGTTGTGACGTTACCCCGCCGGTAACGTCACGCCTTGCCGTGCGTGAACAACGCAGGAGGCATTCCCAAAGCGTTTCAACGCAGCTCGAGTTCCTGAAAGGGAACTACAGGAACAGTTCAAAATTAATCAGCTCAAAACCAGCTTTTCAGCAATTTTGTGAAATAAATCTTGCAGTCTATAAATTGAATCTAGCATTTTAGTTCAGTGGGTACTTCAGACAATCCCCTAGAGCTGCACAAATGCAAAATATTAACATAGTCATTATGCCAGAATAGAATAGAACCTGAAACCAAATATTCTGCATTTTACCATTGAATCTATTTGAAAGCAAACTTCCAGAAGAACATCAACCCTGACATTTCATCCATTCACATGATGTTGATTGATAAATGACTGCATAGTAACAGGCTATGCAGCACTCAGCAGCCACTGATGATATTGTCATGCAAAACTGCTTGTGTAGATCAGACTAAGGTCACTTCTAAGGACCCATGAATTTTCTCCTTCCATTTTATATACCCCTTATATATGGGGGTCTGTAGCTTATTCCTTGGACCTTAGGACACAAGAAGGGAGACACACTGGATGAGGTGCTACCCCATTTCACTGCACAATTGCGAACACACACACAGACACACACACACACTTTGAAAATGGCAGTCAGCCTACAATGTCTATTCTTCTTCAGCATGTCAATAGACTGAAGAAGAATCTGACCAAATCCGATTCTGCTCTGAAGCATGTCAGTTTACTGAAGCCTGTCCTATAACATCAATGAATTCATTTCATATTTAATGACTGCTATCCCAAATTTTTATGGATCATTACAAATCCCCCAGCATACACATAAAAAACGGTGCGCTGGAAAATAATTGCAGCGATAAACCCAGAATGCCGAATATCCTGCTGAATAGTTTTTGTGCTCTTTTCCAAATAAAGAGCAGATGGATTTCACAAGCATGACCTTGGGAAGATCAGATCTGAAAAAGGCATGGATGTGGCAAGAGATATTCAGAGATCAAAAACACTCCACGGCGTTAAATATTAATGCCACACGATTGCGCCCATCGCCTCCTTCAAGAATATTAAGCACTTGGATTAACATTTGCTTTCAACTGTACTTGATTAGGTCTAGAAAATGAGAATGATGTCACTCTGTGGTGTCCAGTTTGCGGTAGTGCAAAGGGTTTAAAGAGTGAATTGACCGTCTGCGCCTGTGAAAATTTGTGTGATGAGTTGTGGCTTTAACAAGATGCCATCAGGGTGTAATTAAAAAAGAAATAAAATAAAAAGTTCAATCAACAATGTTTTCTCATGCTAGAAAATGTAACACTGTGCAGATAATTAGCATAGGTTAATTAAAGCATACAATGACCTTTGCCTCTAAGTTGTTCTGCACCAATGAAATCCACCAGGTATTTTTTTTAAATGTATGCTTTGAAGGACGGTTCCTTTACGCTGCAGCGGTGGCAAGAATGCATTGCAAACGTTCATGCAAACGTGCGGTGACCGATTCCGCCCCGCTGTACGGTTATAATAATGAAACATGAGCAGTAACCTTGGGGAAAGCTTAGACAAGGATAAAAGCATGAGATAGTGATTAGCTGAAGCTCTGAAGTGTAAATTGAATTGTAAATGTGTTTCTCTTTATCTTAATCAGAAATAACAGCCTCTCATGTACAAATCTAGTTAGCTGGGAAAATGAACAGGGAGAAAACTTCATATAGAGATGTAGCATGAGTGCTGTAATACAGAATTGATTAGGCCAAGTCTATTTTACTATGGCACATAGTGTGACTTTGACTGTATGAGAAAACCATGCTTAGCTAGCCAGGTTTTAGACAGTACTTTTACCAAAGTAATCATTAAGCTAGCTTAATGAAAAGAATGAAAAGAGACCGAACAAGCACCTGAGCAGCCTGTGTGGACAGAAATTGTCGAATCCTTAGGATGTTGTAGAAAAGAAATTGACAAGAACGAGCTACATTAGCAACATGTGAGGAGAAGGACAGTTGATTGTCTATAGAAAACCCAAGGTTGTGAGTAGTGGCTGAAGGGGAGAGCAGAGAGTTATGAAGAGTTATTTAGAGACCTGGAAATGAATCACCTGGGAATTAATACAGACTTATTTTTCGTTTGCTGTTGTAATGTAATTCTTCTGGGAAAGCTTCACGCTAGATATTGAAGTGTCACTGTGGAGATTCAGAATAACAGAATTAGTGAGGAAGTCTGGGGTGCAGTCAGTTCCAGCTCATGCCAAAAAATGTTCAGTGGAGTTGAGGTCAGGGCTCCTTGCAGGTCACTTGAGATCTTCCACTAAACCTTAACACAACATAACTTCATGGAACTCTCTTTGCACACAAGGGCATTGCAACATTGAGATTTTTGTATGAAATACAATTCAATACTGCAGAATACAAAAACTCTGGTAGAATTGTTTGAGAAATGAGTCCACATTCAAAGATATACAATACAATTGTGTGCCTCTAATTTTGTAGTAACAGTTTGGGAAAGAACCAGATATGGCTGGAAAGCAATAATTTTGTCCATATACTACAGTCAAAGCTGCTGTTATAGCCAATCAAACACCTTCTAACCAACCATGCCGAGCATTTCAATAATGTCATAAAACTAGAGTTCAAATAATACCAGTTTACAGTGTTCAACCTTAAATCTTGTTTGCATGTTGATTTCAAATAAAGTGCAATACATTCTTCTTCTCAGGTTTATTGTGCCTCAGTGTAGAAAAGCATCGTGACATCAGATTCATCACATTCTAGGACGTTTCTAGGCAGCCTGACGCATATTTCTACATTTGAACTCGCTCTTTGTGAACACAGTATGCGCTCACACGATCTCACCTTCACACATGAACACACTCATACTGCTGCCACTTTGTCTGACCATTTTTTGGTGCTGTTTCTGTGTTTGTGACCAATTGTAATCTCTCATTTACCCTCCCATTTTTTTCTTTCTCTTTCTTAAACACACACACACACACACCTACACACACACAATCACACACTATCCTGACTATATGCCGCCAAGCACAATCATACATTTGCACACACTCCCTCTGGTACATAAACATCCTTTTCTTTCTTTCTTTCGTTCGTTCTCTCCCTCTGCTCCCACCAACACTTACACACATCACCACGTTCTGTGAGCACTTTTCAAATCCCTCTGTGTCTTGCTCTTGTCTATGACCAGTTTTCATTTCTCTCTCTCTCAACACAACACAAATATCTACATTTGCACACACTCCCTGGGGTGCAAAATCAGAGATACCACTCTCTCTTGTCTCTTATTAGCACACACAAGCACACAGACATGCTAACAGAGTGCTTTCTCTATAAATACTGTACCTGCTCTCTTCAGATTCAGTCTTTTTTTCTCCCAGCTTCCGAATGAATGCCAAGGACTCATGCTCAAGCCATTGTGAAGATGTACAAGCAGAATTTTTTTTGCTCTTTGGCTTCCATGACAAACAAGCTTGCTAGTAGACACTGAATTAGTGCTAATCAGTAACAAGGTAGAAGGCTCTTTAAAAGCAACTTTGATATAAGCAGAACCTTCATATTTAATTCTGTGGTGGTGAGAATAAATTAATCTTTATCCCTATATTTACCTTTGGCCACAAGCTGTGGGTGAAACAATAAGGTCACAAGTGCAGGTGATGGAAATTAGGTTCCTCTGCAGGATTACTGAGCTTATGTTGTTATGTTGAGGATCTGGACATTTCGGGAGGTCATGTGTGCAGATCCCAGCACCACCAAGCGGCACTACAATTCAGTTATTACGAGGGCTAACATGAAAAAATAAAATAAGAATAATAAAAATAATAATAATAATTACTGGAAATGTTGGTATTTCTAGCAGTACATTTACCTGTGGAGACTATATTAACCTTTTAATTTGGTTTTGTTTTAGTCCCAGGAGGCGAGCTGGCCATCTTATTATAAACATAGAAATGTCTTTGTAGTTAATAAGCTGGCCAGCTCACTTCGCAGTTAATTGGCCTGGCATGTCAACGTCGCAATCAACATATTTTTCTGAATTCATTCCATCGAAATGCCCTTCACCTGATATTCAGACCAAGCATGATAACAGAACATACTTTGTCTCTAAAAATACTTTGCATTCAAAATAATCTGTGTAGAAGAAGATACAAGGTCTTCCTGTATTTCCTGTATGGATAGGAACCAGTAAAGCTATTAAAAAAAACAATCAACCACTTCAGTAAGAAAAGTGCTAAATGCTCTTTGGCTGTTCCAGCTGGTTTGTAGGGCAGGTTGATTGGTGCTATGACCCTTTTTCCCTTTGGTATCCAATTTCCACCCCGGGGAAGGGGTCATTTAGCTTCTCAATCCAGTTGAAGTCAAGCTCTATACAGCCAAAAGGCATGTTCTCAGCCACAAGCTATTCATCTGTTTGAAGGAGGTCCTTTTCCAAACTATACTATCATAATAATATCCCATTCATTCTCTCTTTTTCCCTTTTTTTCCAGTCAAATGTACCATTTCCAACCATTATTGCAAGTCATCATGTATCACTGACAGATTTGTAGGATTCTTGCCTTTCAAAAAGCAACGTTTTAAATATAATATATGAAATCTAGCAAAATACACAGTAGTTTTAATAAGCAAGACCACTTTGCTTCAAAAGCTACATCAGCTTTTATTCTACACTCTTTCTTGGATCTTTGCAGTTCTACTTTTTTCAACAAGTATTTATTTATTTAGAGTTCTGCTTGGTTGCTCCTATAGATCTTTAGATTGTTACTTGATTCTCTAAAAGATTTTTTGTTGATCATTGGAATTCTACTTGGAACAAGCATCAGCTGCCTGTTCTCCTACACTCTCAGAAAATTAGGTTCCTTAAGGTTTATTTGATTCCTGCAGTAGATCATTAAAGTTCTACTCATTTGATTAAGAGTTCTGCTTGGTTGCTCCAGTAGATCTTTGGAGTGTTACTTGATTCTCAACTGCATTAGTTGCCTGCCCTTGGAGTTCTACATGGTTAGTCCTATAAGCGCTTTTAATTCTACTTGGTATCTTCTTCTTCTTTCGCCTGCTCCTGTTATTGGTTGCCACAGCAGATCATCCTTCTCCATACTACCCTGTCCTCTACATCTGCCTCTTCCGTCATTCCTACTGCACTTGTGCAAGCTGTTGTTGGATCTATGATGATCTCAAATGACTGTATAAGACTGTAGAAAGGACATTATCTCATAATCTTACATTATGGTTCTCATGTTAGTTCTCACTCTCCGGTGTTTTGTATTGTTTTAAAGATTTATAATCACACTCTTGATATCACCCAAATGAGGATGGGTTCCTCTATAGAGTCTGGTTCCAATCAAGGTTTGTTCCTTATAACATCTAAGGGAGTTTTTCCTTGGCTTGCTCATCAGGGATAAATACACATAATTCAACTTAAACTCTAAATTTCTGTAAAGCTGCTTTGAGACAATGTCTGTTGTGAAAAGCGCTATAGAAATAAACTTGACTTGACACTTCACTAGTGTCACACTGTCCTTATACATGTCCTGCACCACCCTCACATACTTCTCTGCCACACCTGACTTCCTCATACAATACCACAACTCCTCTCTCGGCCCCCGGTCATACGCTTTCTCCAAATCCACAAGCACACAATACAACTCCTTCTGTACTTATCCATCAACATTCTCAATGCAAATATTGCATTTGTAGTGCTCTTCCTCAGCATGAAACCATAATGTTACTCAGGCTTCCACTACGTTACTGCTCTCACTTCCTCCTTACTAATCCTATCCACTTCCTGCTTCCCCATCTCCACACCACTCAACCTTCTCTCTCTCTCTCTCTCTCTCTCTCTCTCTCTCTCTCTCTCTCTCATTTTCCTCATTTATCCGCTGCTTAAAATACTCACTCCACCTTCTCAACACAATTCCCTCACTAATCAACACATTTCCATCTTCATCCTTTATTGCTCTAACTTGCAGCACATCCTTCCCAGCTCGGGCCCTCTGCCTGGCCAATCAGTACAAAACATTCTACTAGGTATCTATAAATGCTTATTAGCATTCTGCTTGGTTGCTCCAGAAGCTTATTGGAGTTCTACATGGTTAGTCCAAAAGGTGTTCTTCACCAAAAGGTGAAGTTCCACATTGTTTCACCAGATGCTTATTAGAGATATGCTTGGTTCCACCAAAAGCTCAATAGAATGGTTCCAGTACATTTTTCATAGCAGTGGTTCTGCTTTTAATATTTTATGAAATGGAAAACACTTGACAGGAAATATGAAGTTAAACCAGAAAAAGAAACACCTAAGAGCAAAGAAAAGAAAAATCGAGGTAAATTTTGATGTGAAATTAACATTCTCAATATTTATCTAAGTGCTTTTGGATGCAAACAAACGGTTTTAATTGAACTCTGTAGGTGCAAATTCAATGCTGGAGATTTTTTCCTGTGAAAAGAAAAGACAAAAATAAAACTCTCAAACTGCAAAGGAACGAGCAAAGTAAATGTCCTGGGTATTGAATCCAAAACAGCAAAACAAAAAAAAGCATTGTAACTTGCTGATGGGCTCTAGCACTTTGCAGGTCCATGCTATGAGAAATACAGTGTATCTGAGCAGGAATAAAGTCGATGAAGACATCGGTTCTGCTGCGTGCACATGGCTGCCAGCTGTCTGCTTCAGGTCATAACAATCAGGTTAGGCAATGTAAAAATATTATTAAAAGTTGCTAATGCACTGCTAAACAGGTGCTGGGACGGACTCCAGGGTCAAATTTACAATGCTAATGTGGAAACAAAAACAAGTAATCTGCATGGTCTTATTCACCGCCTTTCCTCTCAGTGCACCATGAAAATGTTTCAGAGGCCTGCTAATAGCAGTGATCCATAACTGAAGATCTCACTCTCTCACACACACACACACACACACACACACACACACACACACACACAGTGGCCTGGTTCAACAGTGACTGCTTTATTTCAATAAGCTTTCTTTCTTTTTTCTTTCTTTCTTTCCTTCTTTCTTTCTTTCTTTCTTTCTTTCCTTCTTTCCTTTTTTTTTTTTTACACAACTGGTATAAAATAACACCTTTTATTCCTTATTTTTTTGCTTATATTGTTCACCCATTCCTTGCTCCATCCCTTCAAAATTCTTTCTTTCTTTTGGTCATTCTTTCACTCTCCT
>JAAIIK010018301.1:0-11419 GCA_014706435.1 Silurus glanis | reverse complement strand
GGAGGAGAAGGAGAGGAGGAAGATGTCTACAGAGACAGCAGGGAAAGAGAAGTGTAGGAGAGTGGAGTGGAGAGTTGGTACTTTAAATGTTGGTAATATGACTGGTAAAGGGAAAGAGGTAGTTAAGTCCTCTGGGATTAAAAGTTACAATTCTTAGAAGCATAACGCATATAAGAGCATTAACAGATACCATCATCTCAGTCCAACTCCTCCAAGTCCTTTAGCGAGTCAAACCTTTTTTCAGTCTTTATTATGTCTTTTTTAAGAACTTTCTTCCTGGCAACCTCTATATTAGGTATTGCTGTCAGGAACCCCCCTGCCACGCCCCCTTCAGGGGCTGTCTTTCCCTGGGATTCCCTGACTCATCGCGCGCCTGCTCTCGTGCGTGCTCCGCCCGCATGCAGCTGCTCGCAATCGGGCTTCACGAGGAGCAGCTGAGGTTCATCTCCGTGTCCGATCACACCACCCATATAAACCCCACGCTCACCTACACAGACGGTCGGTTATTGAATGTACGTGTGCGTAGTCTGGTGTCTGTCTGTGCAGGTTCCTGAACGCTCGCTGCTCCGCGTATGCTTCCCCCGCTACGCTCCCTCTACTTCCGGATTCCCTGTTCTCTCCCCGGCGGTGTGTGTGTTTCTCGGCGCGCCTCGGACTGCTGACGTTCCTCCGTCTCTACCTCCGCGCCGCACCCCGCTCCTTGGATAATATATGTATTATTATTTGTGTTACGGACTGCCTTTTTGCCGGTTTATCCCGCTCTGCGGGTGCTTTCTGTTGGCTCTGCCTGTTTGTATAATAAAAACGCCGGCTTCTATTTCTGCCTCCGCCTCCATCTACGCCGCGTGACAATTGCCTTTACTGACCAAATTTTTTTCGTTGGTTTCACTTGTTGTTTCACTTTTCTTTTTCCCTTTTCAGCTCCCATTCCTGTTGCTTGTTTCTTACATGCTGGATTGTCAGATTTCATTGCGTTCATTTTGCAAGCTGTCCATCAACTCTATTTGAGTCCATGATTCTCCGTCCTGTTGCGTGTCCACTGATGTCTCTTCCCTTGGTCCTTCTTCTCCACCCCGTCCAAAGCATTTTGCAAACTTTCAGTAAGTGCTATTTGGGTCCAGATTCCCCGTCCTGCTGTAAGTGATCCTCCTGGTTGTTGTGCTTCTTTCCTTCTTGTTACACGCCCTTGTCCATTGTTGTTTCTCACTCTTGTCTTGTTGTTATTTCGTCTTCTCAGGACTCACTGTCTCGTTCATGCCCATCCACCTGCTGTTCATCCTCCTCTTCCTTCTTCTCATTCCTCCTCCACACTCACACTTATTTAAAGGCAGATTGCAATCCGGGCACGTTACTGCGTTGCAGTCCCTCGCAAAGTGCCCTCTTTCTTCATACTTAAAGCACTTGAAATCCGGGCAATCCTTCACCACGTGATCCGAGTTAATGAACAGTTGGCAGGTCTTCACTTGATGGCTGTGCATAACCCGGAAGTACTGCAGGCCTTCTGCCGTTTGTATTTTGGATATTGAGAAAACTCCCCATTCCTCCAATTTATTTATAATTTTATTGATTGTGATGTAGACAGGCAGATGCATTAAGAAGACCACATAGTCTCTATTTTGCAGTCTTTTGACCTCACACTTGGTTCCATTGATAAACAAACCATCTAAAAAATACTCGGTGTCCTCTTATCGTTCCAGAGTGACCTCGCACAACTTATTTTCTTTGGGACGCACTGCGAGAATCCTCCCTTCACTAATCTGCTCTGTTAATGCTTTATTTAAGTCAGATACTCTCACATCTTTCAGTTGTCCTGCCTCCACCGTCACTGTCACTGTCGCTTTTTTCAGGCAAACTCTTTCCACAATTCCTTTTCTTTCTTTTTTATTGATTTCATTGGCAGCTTGTCGTCTTTCAACCAGTTCATTGTCCGGGTGCATTTCCTTCACCATAGCCATGCCCATCAACGTAGATCCGTACATTATAAACAAAGAAAAGCATGAAAACAAAAAACAGAGAAAAAAAAAATAAAAAATAAGGTTAACCCGAAAAAAGCTGCTGGGAGAATGAGATGAAACAAATAGTACGAAACACTGAAAAAAATAGACAAGAACAAAAACGCTACAAACAGAAACAAGATGTGGTGAGCCTCTCTCACCGCTCTCTAGCGCCTCTCAGTACGAGAAGCACGGACATGCAACATGGCTCTTCAATTTACCTGGTGTACAATTAAAGTTACTAGCAAGACAAGTGGAAAAGTACAACGACTCTGGTGGGACTCGAACCCACAACCTTTGAATAGCTCTACCGCTGAGTCTAGAAGTCCAATGCGCTATCCATTGCGCTACAGAGCCCTACGTTGCACATGGCTGTATTTTACAATCTTGGAACTGTTCATCTAAATGGCTTGCTCATAGTTTGTTTCAAAGCACAGTTTTTTCCATTGCTAACAAACACTATCAAGCTTTTAAAAGAGTCAAGCAATTCACCATTCAGTGCCCCAGAGAAACCATCTTATCCACTTGCAATGTTAAATCTCAAGCCATAAAGAAAAAGCTGGAAGGTACTCAAGTGGAAGCAGCGAAGGACAACTACACCAGGCACTGCTGGGATTTGAACCCAGGATCTCCTGTTTATTAGGCAGGAACTTTAACCAACTAAGCAACAGCACCTCAATGCCACATCGCAAATACTCAGCCAGCTGTGTATTTGCTATTGTGTATCAGCCAATACACAATAGCAAATACACAGTACACAGCTGTGTATCAGCCAATTCTTTGCTATTAGATTTAGGAAAATAATATTGCATGGACATATGCACTCGA
Organism: Silurus glanis; assembly: GCA_014706435.1. Taxonomy (NCBI): domain Eukaryota; kingdom Metazoa; phylum Chordata; class Actinopteri; order Siluriformes; family Siluridae; genus Silurus; species Silurus glanis. Next base: position 8,597 of record JAAIIK010018301.1, on the reverse strand, counting down.
ACTAAAAGCTAATAAGGCAGAAGCATTAATTTGATTTTTGTCTTAATGCTGTTCTACCATTAATTTGAGATCTCCACATTAGACAATCAAAGATTGAGCAGCTGCTAAAAGACGCCAAAAAGCAAGAGCCCTGGAACCATGACCTCAACGTGATTTGAACACACAACCTTCTGATATGGATTCAGACGCGCTACGCATCATGGCACAGAGTTGGCTTTGCATTGGTCTCGTCACGGCTGTAATTACAAATCGAGTCTGATGTTCACGTTGCAGGCTCTGACATTTTCCGCTTTTGAAGTCCCTGATTGTTGGTGTAATTAAGATTCAGGAGTTTGTTTTCATATGTACAGGAAACAATCTGTTACACCATACAGTGAAATAATGAACTTAGTGTCAGTAATTTGGTCTGTGATGAAATGTCAAGTTTGTTTTCAAAAAGCTGATGCTATGCGTTAGACTATGGACAAAGATTGGCAAAGGAGTTTCTTGAATACTGCTGTTGGACATGAAATAGGGGATAACCTTAATGGTGGGCTTCCTACAAGAAAGGCACATTAAACAATTGCAGAAAGCTTCAAGAAACTCCTGAGCTTCGCCCTCTCTGAGCAAGCACAGAGACAAGTATTTTATTCAGGTCAGGTGTCGCAACAGCAGACATATGAGCAGAGCCTGGATAGCTCAGTCAGTAGAGCATCAGACTTTTAATCTGTGGGTCCAGGGTTCAAGTCCTTGTTCGGCCTTTAAAAAGCTAATTGGAGGGAATATTGAAAGCTTGTCTGAATCTTCTCTAAATACCAAATTGCTTTCTGCTTGCACCGAGTGCTGGCTCTGACCTTCCAGATGTTTTCCAAGTCCTACCCATACATGAGTAAATAATGCTTTAGTCTCACTGTGGTAAGCATCCTTTATGGTGGTAATTTTGACCAACAAATGGCTGTGACAATAGTCGTCTTTGTTTGAACCCAAAATATATTCCTATGATCCTCCCATGCAAATAATATTGATTTATACATACTTTAACTGTGACATTATTTGACGTGTCACTGAAACTTGTTTTGTTTACTACAGTTTCTAAGATACACAACAAAAGTCCAGAGTGAGTTGATGGATTGCAGTGCTGTTTGTTGACCACGCCCATTATGTCTTTAAACTGAACAATCAATGCAGGGTTTGTTTAAAGTTCTAGCCAATCATTGGACTTGTACAGAGTCTGTAGGGGCCTATTGAGTGACGTCATCACCCGGTTACTGAGCTCAACAAGGTCCTGTAAAGTTGGTGGGGTTTTTTTTTTTTGTTGTTTTTTTTGCATCCACGCCCGAATTTATTTATTTATTTGTGTATTGTTATGTATTGATTACTTTTTGACGTAAACAATGCGAAAAATAAGAGAAAATATCTTAAACATTTTACCTGTAAAGTTTAAATTACATTACATTACATACATACAACATAAAGCATTTTTTTTTCCTTTTTTGAATATGAACTGTTTTTATTTATTGTTTTTTTTTTTTTTTTTTTACAAAGCTTTTGCTCAGCAGCTCTCAGTGTCTCTCTGTTTTTAGTTTCATCAATACGTCTGGTAATTGTGTAATCTGAGAGGAACTTTAGCTATTTCTTTAACTGCATCAAGGCCGAGCATCTTTTTGGCAGCGGCTCTGCAGGCAGGTAGCATTAATGTCTCTGCCACATTGTGGGGCTTTTTTTGATTAGGCTACGAGTTCAGCTACTAGGTAGCTCACTTTGAGATCTCTCTCATTCACCTTTGTGTTTTTTTATTAAAGTTGAAATCATTAATTCTATTGTCATAAATAAACAAGGTCATTATTGCGCCACCTACTGTCACCCAATTACTGTACATGGTGGAGTATTTTCATTACTCTGCCAGTCACTACATCAGAGGAACAGCCACTAAACAATGGCAAATTATTTTCAGTAACTTAATAATCATTTTCTGGAGCAATATAAGACCAGGTCTCTCATCAACACTCCAAAAACATCAGTTGTTTGTACAGGATGAAGGCACTATAAAATTCTCATCACAGTGTTAAATGGAACCTGACACACTGCTCACATCCTCACACATCTCCTTAATAGGCCAGATGGCTTCAGGATATAATGCTTCTCAGTGAAGACATAATGTTTAGAGGAAATTTTGAAGCTTTGAGTTTTGCGTAAGCGTTGTGACTTCTTGCCTCCAAAGGCTTTCCTAGGGATTGTGGCTCTCCTTCTTTCTTGCTGTCCACATGTTCAGTGCCCTCAAGAGCCCAACTGAGACAACAAACCAAAATTTACCATTGGCAGAAGACACAAGTGTGCCGCAACTTTTAGAGGAAATTCCTAAGCTGCTTTTGTTGCTGTCTATTTTGCAAAGGTTGTCTGTGTTTCCATGATGGATCGTTGCAGCTGTGGCAAAACGACAGTGGCAAAAAAATGTGCGTCTGAATCCTGTTATTATATGTGCATGATTGTTGACTATCAGTTTGCAATACAATGGACTGCCGATTCTGCACAGCCTGTTGTGTGTTTTTGTATCACTTTGTTCTCGAGCAAAAGTCTTTTGTTAAGCATGTTTCGTGCATGTCGCTGACATTATGGCCGGCTGCGACAGCATCTCCTCCACAAGCTGGGAGTTCTATCTCACAGCCCAGCTACTGGTAGAGTGGCCGAGTGGTCTAAGGCGCTGGATTTAGACTCCAGTCTCTTTGGAGGCGTGTGTTCAAATCCCACTGCTGCCACTTTATAATTTTGGTCATCGTATTTGGCCTAGACCCATCGAGAACGAGGGTCGCTCTAAATGCTAGTCAAAAGGTGCTCTTTTGAGCCCTGTGTTAAACAGTCTCTCTTGTCAAATAGAATACAAAGGTTATCCTACACTGTACACAGTTTTTCTTTCAGTTTGTCAAGTTTAGCCTTTTTTTGTCTAAAAGTAATGATTTGTATTTATTTCTCCGAACAACCAGATAGGTCCAAAACACACATACTAAGCTTATTTTCAGAAAACAATAAAGGACTGGATTATGCAGATCAGTGTACTCTGTACAGCATTGTTGTGAAATCTGTCCTGTTCACTTGTTCACATTATGCAATACACTGATTTACTTTAAGGTGACACTTTTTCTTTCACAAACGCTGTAAATAAGAGAGTGTCAAGGTCCATCAATTATCAAATCAAATCAAATCAAATTTTATTTGTCACATACACATACATACGGAGTATGACATGCAGTGAAATGCTTTTTACGACTGTCCGACATGAGGGAACAGAATGGGGAAAAAAATAAAACAAGGAAAAAGAAGGCAGATCAATAAAGAGTATAAACTATGTAAAATATAAAATATATAAAAATATATATGAGGAAAAGTGTATATACAAGGTATGTTTATGACAGTAAACAGTAATCACATAAGGTGGTTAATGTGATTGTCCTTAAAGTGAACGTGTGCCATATGGTGTGGTATAATTATCCATCTCCTAAATGAATTGTCAAGATAAAATGCCACTATAGAAACGAAAAAATAAGGAATCTGAGGATACTAGCAGATAAGACTGCATTTTTTTCCCCTTTGCATTTTATTTACACACAGATTTAGCCACACAGTTGCACACTTTTGTGCCATTCCTGGAACCAGATCCTGTTCAAATGAGAGACCATGTTTAGCTATCATGATAACAAAACAAGTGTTCAAGCCAGTGATGTCAAATGAAACCTAGAATGGTGTGTCGCAGCGAGGTTTCAACAATTTTTTTCCAAAGACATGCTCAAGCATTTGAATGAGTCTTCGATATGAAAATTGCAGAATTTTGAAAAAATTGTTTTATCAGCCACTGAGGGGATATGAAAAACTAGCTTGCATGTCAGGATGGCTGAGCGGTCTAAGGCTGCACACTCAAGGTTCTATACATTCCAGGAAACTGAGTATTCTGGTCTCTACATGGAGGCGTGGATTCAAATCACACTTCGGACAGTGCTTTTATTTTCATTAGAAATCAAAACAATAATAAAATAATAATTTTCCTTTGTCTTTCAAACACAGACATACAGAATAAACAACTATTAATACAGACAAGCAGGCAGATGGATATATAAATTAGACAGATCGATAGGAAAAACCCAGCCATTATGGTTGCACAAGCCAGTGCCTGAGTCCCAAGCCCGGATAAATGTGGAGGGTTGCGTTAGGAAGTGCATCCAGCATAAAACATGTGCCAAATCAAATATGCAGATCACGAATCAGAATTTCATACTGGATCGGTCGAGACACGGGTTTCCAACGACCGCCACAGGTATTGTTAGCCAACAGGGTAGTGGTGAAAATTTGGCTACATTTGGCCGAAGGAGGAGAAGGAGAGGAGAAAGACATCTACAGAGACAGCAGGAAAAGGAGAAGTGTAGGAGAGTGGAGGTTCAGGTTGGTACTTTAAATGTTGGTACTATGAGTGGTAAAGGGAGAAAGGTAGCTGATATGATGGAGAGGAGAAAGGTAGATATGTTGTGTGTTTAGGAGACCAAGTGAAAAAGGAGTAAGGCCAGGAACATTAAAGGTGGGTTTAAACTGTTCTTTCATGGTGTGGATGGAAAGAGAAACTGTGAGAGTTTCTGATAGGGTTATAAATGTGATGCTGGATGTTGAAGGGGTGAAGATAAATGTTACCAGTGCTTATGCTCCACAAGTGGGTTGTGAGATGGAGGAGAAGGAACAATTCTGGAGTGAGTTAGATGGAATGGTAGATGGTGTAGCAGTAGTGATAAGGGAAAAAGCTAGGAAGGTACTTTGTGTGACATCTGGAAAGAGAAAGGAAGACAAAGAGACGTGGTGGTGAAATGAGGAAGTGAAAGAGCATAAGGAGAAAGAGGTTGGCTAAACAGAATTGGGATCTGCAGAAAGATGAGAAAAAGTAGGCAGGAGTACAAGGAGATGCAGCAGGTGAAAAGGGATGTGGCAAAAGCCAAGAAAAAGGCATATGAGGAGCTGGATGTAAAGCTGCACACTAAGGCAGAAGAAAAGTATTTGTATCCATTGTATCGGCCAGATGGTATTACAAGACTTGGGTAATGTTGCATGAACTACTGCCATGTTGTTTGGTTTAATGTATGCTTTGAACTTAAACTACCCATCTGAGCTGAAGTATACATTTAAAGTACTGCAGAAAGTTGTCATGGACCTTTATGGCCTGCACTGTCCAACAAAGCACAAACTCTCAAAAACAGACTCTTTCAATGAGCGCATGTAGGACTTTTTGGAGACAATGTGACAGAGGCTCGATTGAGATGGTTTGGACATGTGCAGAGGAGGGACATGGGGTATATCTGTAGGAGAATGCTGAGGATGGAGCCGCCAGGAAGGAGAAAAAGAGGAAGACCCAGGAGAAGGTTTATGGATGTGGTGAGGGAAGACATGCAGGTAGTTGGTTCGAAAGAGGCAGATGTTAAGGACAGAGTAGTGTGGAGACAGATGATCCGCTGTGGCGCCCCCTAACGGGAGCAGCTAAAAGAAGAAGAATTCTCTTGGTCTGTTGTTGCCGTTTCATTGCAATGGTTGTGAATTCAGTGTCTGGGTAGATTAAAAAGCCTTTGGAAAAGCACTTTAAGAACTCTGCATTTGCACTACATTTTGTATATAAGAGATAAAGGAGCTCTGCAGGAGAAGAGCTAGACTATTTAGTCTAACACTTGGCATTAATTTACCACTGGAATGACACTACACCCTGCACATGTACGTGAAGGGAAGGTGAGCTTCAAACAGCCAGAGGTTCAAGATTCCTTTTGTTTCTTTGTAATCTATTTACAGGCTGTTCAGCATAAATCCAGAGTAATTTAAAGGTCGTCAGGCAATTATGGCCTCAGTATATTAAAGAAAAAATCTCTCTCACAGGATTTCAATGTCTTTGGTGCTATGAGGTAACAAGCACCAAGCAAGAACCAAGTTATCAGCGATACAATCTTTGTTTACCCCATCAAAGGTTATTGAGGGCAAAAGTTGAGCTTGTCCAGGATTTGAACCTGGAACTTTTTGCCCTTAAAGCAAGAATCATACCCCTAGACCATTGAGCCTGGAGAAGGGAGCACAAGTCGCATGGCAAAGGTTGGTATGCCAGTGTAACCTCATTATATGTCCACACAATAGCAACGCCACTTCAAGAATTTTGTTGTTTGTGGACCATTAATGTAACAAGGATCCAAACAAGAACCAAGTAGCCACATTCAAATAACAAAAAAAAATTATTACTTGTCAGTGTGTTTGTTTGCTTATATGCCTTTTCTGCTATTCCAGTTTAACTGTTATCACAATTTATCTAACTCATAAATTAAGCATGAAAGCAAATCTTAATAAATAAGGCTTACAGCACCTGGTATTCCCAGTGGGTCTCCCATCTAAGTACTAACCAAGCCCGACCCTGCTTAGCTTCCAAGATCAGACGAGATCGAGCGTTCTCAGAGTGGTATGGCCGCAAGCGAGAATTGTGGTACCAAGTTGCCAATTTATTTTTGCTTGTCAGTTTGGTTTTTTGCTTAACCCAGCCATTAGGGTTGCACAAGCCAGTGCACTTTTAGTGCCGGTCCCAAGCCCGGATAAATTGGGAGGGTTGCGTTATAAAGAGCATTTAGTGTAAAATGGGCCAAATCAAATATGCGGATCAGGAATCAGAATTTCATACCGGATCGGCCGAATGCTTTGTTGGATGCGGTTTTCAAAAGAATCTTCTCTTGTTCCACATGGTTCTCCTCATTTGACCGAAACATTGCTGTACCCTTATCGGATGTTCCAACAAATATTCCTGACACAGAATCATTCCATACTTTATGCTCACACATCCAAAGCCCACACTAATCTTCTGATTAGCATTTTTTGTGTTGATTCAAATGGCAGGCAATGGTAGATTCTGAGGTGTTGGTCACATGGGTATGTCTTAAATCCAAAGTGAACAGTCCAATGGTACAGTAATTGTTCTAAATATGATTTAAAAACCTCTTATATAAAACAAATACAACATGCATGGGTCCAAGAGCAAACAATCAAGATCAATTGCTCCTACAACTAAGGACAGTGGTGCATAATGTTTGTTAGTTGCAACACTGCTTTGTTATTGCTGTAAGAGTAGTACCCTCAGAGCAATTGCTGTTAACAGTTGTGTGCTTTGTTGAGACTATGACCAGATATTAGATAGAACGTATTCACTGCTACGGCATGGCTATTGTTTGTCGATATGTATCTAAACTATATTTGTATTTGATCATATTTTATGTTGAGGACCTTACTTTATGTTGAGGACCTTAATGGTGGTACAGCATCAAGACAAAAATCAAATCTATGCTTCTGCCTTATTAGCTGTTAGCTTGAATGCATATGTCCATGCAATGTTTTTTCCCTAAAACTAATAGCAAAGAATTTCCATTCAACAGCTGGCTGATTATAATATGGCTTAATTCTTAGAGAGGTTTTCCATACGATCTACGATGCTCGTGGTGCCTTTTCTGATATCAGGGAAGAATCACACAGCACACAGAATGGAGCAATGTTCTTCTTCGGTTTATTGCAGGCAACAGACAAGTATAAATACACATTGGAAAGAAAGTGTTGTATATTTCTGGTCGTGATGGAGTTTAGATGTTGCTTGGAAGGAATCTCCGTAGACACCGTTATTTCTTGTGAATAAAGTTTATTTAACACAGAAATTCAGCATCTGAAACGAGCACCGGGATGAGCTCGGAGCCGCCGTATGGATGAATCGACGACTCCCGATCCATGGTTGCACCCCCATTAAATAACTGGCTCATTCTCTGGGTCCGCCTCTTAACGTATAACAGATGTATATGAGCTCATTTCGCAATAATGTTTAACATAAAGAGAAGCCTGTCTTTGTCCAGACGAAATGTATTTCAGATATACCAGAGCTCATTTTCCCAGATCATTAAGCACAAAGAGACCCCTGTTTCTCCACATCTTAACATATGGTGAACGGGTCAGAGGTCCTCTCCCAAGAGGGCATGCATCCTGGATCATTTTCCATACGTCGACTCATACCGATTGTAAAACAACATCCCTTCACATTCTCGAAGTGCTGACTCCAAAATAAACATTTGGCCTCCTCACGCTCCATCCCAAATGGAAACATCTGGCCAAACGTTCAAACCGTTACAGAGCGTAATAGTTGAATTTCAGATACCAATATTTCAGATATTACATATTTCAGATATTACATATTTCAGATACTACAAAAGCCTAACCTAAAGCTGTTTCCTGTTTGGATATGAAGACATACTAGCCGGAGATGTGTGAGCCCAGATAAGACTCACTGTATACCTTACTTACCAACATTGTAAATATTCTATAGACACTGAACAGACAAAGGAATGTTTGTGAATCAGTGTGAGAACCATCTTAACACTAACAAAACCTTTTCCCCTTTAGGAGAGTGAGCAACCTTTTTTTTGGGGGGGGAGAGCAAATCTCAATGAGGTGTTCTGTAAGATTAATGTGACAGCCATTGGGAAAATACTCCTGAGTGAATTACAAGTCAAGTGAGTTTTTTTTTTTTTTTTAAACCCAAAACATCTTGAAGTCTACCAATAAGCATTAAACAATACCAATAACCA
>JAAIIK010018294.1:0-10192 GCA_014706435.1 Silurus glanis | reverse complement strand
ACCTACCTACCTATATATCCACCTACCTACCTACCTACCTATATATCCACCTACCTACTTACCTATATATCCTCCTACCTACCTATATATCAACCTACCTACTTACCTACCTATATATCCACCTACCTATATATCCACCTACCTACTTACCTACCCACCTACCTATATATCCACCTACCTACCTATATATCAACCTACCTACCTACCTACCTACCTACCTATTTATCTACCTACTTATATACCTACCTACCTACCTATATATATAGTGGGACGTCCCCACTGAAGGCCCAGGTGCCAAATGCACAGCATGCCACTGCTACCTATATATCTACCTGCATACTTACCTACATATATATATATATCTGCCTACCTACGTATTCACTTGCTATCTAATTTAATGAAATAAAAAATTATTATTGAAAACAACGATGTTTTTATCCATTTATATTTACATTACTAACTTACTTTTCCTGCCTGACTATTTGATCTACAGGTTTGCTGTAAATGATCCAAAAAATAAAGAAACCACCTGTGATATAAAAGCACTTCCTGTCATCCATCAGCCAAGACATAAAGGTGCATCAAATTGACCACGTTGCTCCGCTAAGCTAATTAGCCTGTCTTCAGAGTGACATCTGAAGCTATAAGCTCACAAAGTGACAAAATACATTTAGATTTTATGCAGTGAAATAAACAGGGATTTAAATCAGGTTCAAAAGTTTGCGTACCCTCAGGTCAAAATGAGAAATACAGATCAGTTTTGAAGCAAAATGTCTGGAAAAGTTATTTGGGTATTTTTTTATATTTTCACTTTGTTCACTGTGATGTTTTATTTGGTAAATATGACTTATTGACTACAATTTCCTACCTTTTTTTTAAAGGATTAAAGAAAACCAGATTTTGCTTTTTTTATTATATTTATTTTGTTCATTGTGTTTATTTGTTTGATTGTTTTTTGGTTTGTTTTTCGTATTTAACATATATTATTTCATATTTTTATATTCACTTTTATTTACTAGTTGATTTTTAATACATTAAAATTTTAATTCTAGTTCATAAATTCTAATTTCTTTCTCTCTGTCATTTTTTTTGTTATGAATTTGTTATTATATTCGTTGATTTTGTACTCATTAAAAACAACAAACAATTATTTTGAAAATAAATAAATAAATAAATTATATAATTATATTTCTTTACATTTGAGTGTTATATAATATAATAGTGATGGTGCTAGTGGTGGTGGTGGTCATAATGGAGGTGGTGGTTATAGTGGGGATGGTGGTGTTGGTGGTTGTAATGGTGGTAGTAGTGGTGATGATGGTGCTAATGGTGGTGAAAATGGTGGTTGTAATATTGACGGTAGTGATGATAGTGGACGATGATGATGGTAGTGGTGGTGATGGTCATGGTGGTGATGCTGGTGGTGATGGTGGCGATGAAGGTGGTGCGTGAGGTGAACAGTGATGTGAACGGGGGTTGTCAAAAATGTCAAGACAGTCACAGAGACAACAACGTGCAACAACAGGAACACCGCTTCCCCTCGGACGTAAGCCGGCTTCCTGATGCTCGAGTGTTTCCTGTTCCTACACGCTGAGGAACACGGAGAGGGGGGTTACACCAGCTTATGTGCGTATGTGTGTGTGTGCTTGCAAGGTTCATCAGATTCATCAGTACGAGGCCAAAATCCAGCACGAGTCCGTCATCAAGCCGTGACACAAACACAAGTTGAGAGTCCAAGTCCAAGAGCGAGACTAATATGAAGCGGAACCTGTTTTTGGTTGTTTTTTTGGAGAAGGTTAATGGAGCAGAACGAGGCTCTGTAAAGCTCCTTCACTGAACACAGTGATATTCAGAGAAAACCGGCCCTGCTGACTGATCCCATTAAACACATTTCCGCCTCTTATCGTCCAATAACACATTAAAATGAGCTTTTGAGAGGAAAAGAAAAGGCTGAGAAAAGTTCTGCAGACGGAGCAAAGTACAAAGGTCTGGAGCGAGTAAAGCATTCGTGAGAAAGCCGTGGAGAAACCTCAACTATGACCCCTTTTTATTTTTTTATTTTTTTTTTGGTGCAGGTAGATAATTTATTCCTGGGACTGTGTGGTGTTCAGGAGAGAATTTACAGAAATGAAGCTGTAGATGATCTGAGACGTACAACACGTCTAACAGGTTTGTAGATTTTCTTTTTTTTTCAGTGGAAAACATAAAAAAGTGAGCTGATAATTGTTAAAGAGATCAGAGACACGGAGTGAAGGAGTGAAAGGAACATGTTCAAGCTGATCAGACTAAGCGAGAGAGAGAGAGAGAGAGAGAGAGAGAAACTTAGAGACAGTGAGACAGACATGGAAAGAGGAAAGAAAAAAGGACAGACAGACAGACAGACAGACAGACAGACAGACAGACAGACAAAAAGAGAGAGGGAAAGAAAGACAGAGGGATTCAAGATTCAAGATTTTTATTTCTAGACAGTGAGATAGACAGGCAGACACTAAGTGAAGAGAAAGGAGAGAGAGAGAGAGAGAGAGAGAGAGAGAGAGAGAGAGAGAGACAGACAGACAGACAGACAGACAGACAAACAGACAGTGAGGGGTGAAAGACAGACAGACATTGAGGTGGAGAGAAAGGAAAGAGAGAGAGACAGACAGTGAGGGGGAGACAGACAGACAGACAGACAGACAGACAGACAGACAAAGAAATAGAGGGCGAGAAAGATGTAGCGGGAGAGTAAGTGAGGGTAAGAGAGAGACAGACAGACAAAGAAAGAGACATATAGAAACAGACAGAGATGGAGAGACAGACAGACAGAGAAACAGAGAGAGAGAGAGGAGGGGGAAAGAGAGGGAGAGCAAGAGAGACAGACAGACAGACAGACAGACAGACAGACAGAAAGAGGCAAAGAAACAATTATAGACTGATAGAGAGATGAGAGAGAGAGATAGAGAGACAGACAGACAGACAGAGTTAATAGAGCCAGTGTGGTGGTGTGGAGACGATGAGTGAAGTGGAGTTGGTCAGTGAGGAACTTGGGGGTCTTGGCATGTGCAGGACGCAGTAATCAGGTGTGTGTTTGTTTGTTCAGGTGCAGCGAGAATCGTTATCAGACCTCCTACTGAAACTCCTTTGTCTGGATGGATGGATGGGTGGATGGATAGATGGATAGATGGATAGATGGATGGATGGATGGATGGATGGATAGATAGATGAAGGGATATGACGGCTTGCCAGGAAACACCCGCACAGCTCCTGAACGCTGCCAGCTCGGACCTGGCACTCGGCTCCAGGCCTCATTCAGCAGCTGCTGCTGCTCAGTCGATTAACACGAGCTGCTCGCTGATGGAAGTGTAATCATAGGCAGAAAGGACACACACACACACACACACACACACACACACACACACACACTCAGAGTAAAAACACACACACACTCAGAGTAAAAACACACCTTCAAAACAACACTATTCTTCATGGACTGACTTTCCAATCCTGATAGAACACTTTAAAAAATTTAATTCAAAATGACATAAAAATATAATTAAATAAAAAAACATTAAAATATTTGACATTTTTTATTTAATATTTTATAAATATTATTTAATATTTATTACACATACATTACACCTGATTACTATTTTCTTCATTACACTATCCTCATTAAATGTTTTAATATTGTATTAGAAATTATTTTTATTTATATTAAATTATGATATAATCTACATTTACTTAAAATAAACAGGACAGGAAAAAAGGTTGCTCACAGATTGGTTGTTATGATGAGCAATTTTCAGTCAAAGATTATTTTATATTGTGGTCATTTATGATAAAACTAATAATATGGTTGCTATAGTAACGGCCGGGTTTGTTAAGGAGACGTTCATTGATAAATTGAACACATAGAAAGAAAGGAATCTCCAGTGTCAGAGGAACAGCAGGAACATCTCAGTAACATGAGAAGTCGTCTGTGTTGGATTAAAGTCTGTTAGAGACTAAACGACCGACAAGCAACATCAACAGCTCGATAAAAAGTCCGACTTGTTCATATGGTAATAAAATGGGTTTTTAAAGGATAATGTGGTTTCTTTTATTGAAATCAGCTGGGAAACGGGTTTCGGGAAAAAATGAGTAAAAAAAAAATAAAAATTATAACATTCAGCACAGATTACTGCAGTAATAAACCCTCCAAATGCTGGAGTCATCATCATAATAATAATAATAATAATAATAATAATAATAATAATAATAATAATAGAAGTAAAATAAAAAATAAAAGAATTTCAATTAAATGGGTAAAAATAATTATGGAAATAAATAAATAAACAAACAAACAAACTATAAATATATAAATAAATAAGATAAAAACAATTGGGTAGGAATAATAATAATAATTCATAACAATAAAGAAGAAGAAGAAGAAGAAGAAGAAAGAAAAAAATAATTTTAATGGTAAAAAGAATTGTGGGAATAAATAAATAAATAAATAAATAAATAAATAAATAAATAAATAAATAAAGTAAAAAAAATGGATGGGAATAATCATCATCATATATGTTATTTTTTTTATTAATTTTTAACTTTAATTTTATTTTGTATTAAAAATTATAAATAAAAAAAATTGGGGGAAAAAACACAGAATGAAATGTCTCGAGTGTTTCTTATGCACGAACGAACCAGAAGAATTAAAATTGGACTGGATGTAAACGCTGACTGCACCCCCAGACCTCCTCACCTCACCTACACCACTACCTGTCTTTACTAACAGCCTTACAGCTATATGAATCTCCACAAAATCTTCACAAACATCTAGTGGAAGTTCTTACCAGACGAGTGAAGGTTAACAGTAAATGTGTTACACTATTAAAATCATTACCACTGAATTCTATGAGATGTTTTTTCCTCAGGAGGGCTGTCGGGTTCTTCTGGTGTTCATGAGCAACCAGAAAAAGGAACTGTAAGAAACTCAAGAACTTGGAATGCATGTTTTTTTTTTCCCTCTTGGATCTGGAGATGAGACGTTCTCAGAGAGTGGAGCTGGTGCAGGATTAACCCTCATGTGGTTAAAGTGAATGAGTTTTAACCACAGAGGTGTACGTTTAACTCTGTAGATGTTAATTAACCGAGCGGCCGACTGGAGCTGTGCTCAGAATCCTCAGAGTTCACGTACGGGTTCAGCACAAGCATGTGTGTGTGTGAGTGTGTGTGTGTACGCTGGTGATACGAGGGTATTGTCCAGCAACCGCCACATTCACGGCAGCTACAATGTGAGCGAGTGATTGAGGCCTGGTGTGATTGTGCCTGCAGAGTTCCCACACTGTGAGTAACTCACTCGGGACACATTTAACGTGCCACAGCTCCGCTTCACTATTGTTCACAACACTCATAATGACAGCCTTGGCCAAAACCAGAGTTAATGTCCGCCGCTCAACTCTCTCTCACACACACACACACACACACACACACACACACACACACCCTTAGACACACACTCCAGCGTTTCTGTGAGCGATAACGAGCGATTAGTCCCATCATACCATGCATAATTTGAAGATCGTAATCACGGTTCAGTTCGTCACGCCGTTTAGGGTTTTGTTTGGAGATCCGAAATACCGCGAGCATGACGTGTACATAAATACAAAAAAATACGTCTAGGTGACACGTCGTAATAATATATATTTTCATTTTATTTTGATAAAAATAGCAATAATGTTTCTTTTAGTAATATGCTACAATAATATTCACTTAACTGTAATGTCAAAATAAAAGATTGATGATTATCATGATTATTACTACGCACCATCAGCTGTTATTTGTTTGTTTGTTTGTTTGTTTGTTTGTTTGATTGCTTGTTTGCATGACATACACTATCAGGCCAAAAGTATTCGGTCACCTGTGGATTAAAGGGAGAATTTTATGTTCCTGCACCTGAAGACATCCTGTTTCAGGTCTACGTCACGTGGATTTCAGATGCATTTTAAATGTATATTAGATGTTTGTAGATGTACTTTAGATGTATTTCAGGTCTATTCCACATGTACTTTTGGTGTGTTTTTAGATGTATTTCAGGTGTATTTTAAATTTATCTTAAATGTATTTCAGGTGTAGTTTAAATTTTTTTAGGTGTATTTCAGGTGTATTTAAAATTTATTTTAGGTGTATTTCAGGTGTATTTTACATTTATTTTAGGTGTATTTCAGGTGTATTTCTTTTTTTTTAGGTGTATTTCAGGTGTAGTTTACATTTAGTTTAGGTGTATTTCAGGTGTATTTTAAATTTATTTTAGGTGTATTTCAGGTGTATTTTTTATTTATTTTAGGGGTGTTTCAGGTGTATTTTAAATTTACTTTAAATGTATTTCAGGTGTAGTTTACATTTATTTTAGGTTTATTTCAGATGCATCCTATACTGTATGTATTTTAGATGTATTTCTGGTGTATTTCAGATGTACTTTGGATGAATTTCATGTGTATCAGGTGCATTTCAGATGTTTTCAAATGTATTTTAGACGTATTCTAGATCATCATCATTTCAGATGTATTTCTGATGTATTCCAGCTTTTTTTTTTTTTTTTTTTATGTATTTCAGAAATATTTTAGATGTATTTTAACTTTATTTTAGATGTATTTCAGAAGAATTTCAGCTTTATTTTACATGTATTTCCAACATATACAACATATACATTTAAGATTGTTTTGACCCTTTTCGGCTTCCACTATCTAAATAGGGTCATAGTATCTGGTTCTTATCAACACTCAGGCCCTCTTCTAATTGGCTCCACCTGTTCCTCATTTCAGCATTTATTATTCAAACCCTCGTTTTCTTGGCATCCTTGCAGCATCCTGGAGGTCTATTATTAGTACTACTATATAGTATATTCAGTGTTTTCAGGTTTTCACTCTATTTTTATTTTTCACTTATAATTTACATCTCTGGACTTGTTCCTGTTACAGGGGTCACGGGGACACGGTGGTGGCCATCTCAAAGACTCCAGGGCCGTTAACGTCCTCGGATGGTTTAATCCCGTAACCGGATCGGACCGTCCCTCCAGCTGGATGTTGTCTGTGCCTCTGGGTTGTTTGCATGAGAAGATAAATAAAGTGTAAAAACTTAAAAGCGGTGTTGTAATATTTTCTGAGTTAACACGAGATGTTTGTAAGGCCTGTGTGGCTGCGAGGACATTGCAGCGGCGCAGAAATGATTCAGCAGACACACGGAGGGCTGTTAGTTCAGTGAGCTGTTTGGATGAACTTCATTCAGCCAACAAAACAAAAAAAACTGAGAGCTAATAAAAAACACACTCTGAGGGCGGACTCCTGTAAAAAACAACGGAGTGTTTAATTCCTCTGAAAACACAACTGTTTAAAAATGGTATTAACAAGTTGTAGGCTTTTTTCATATCCATTTATTGTTACATCGACTTCAAACTTGGCTTCGATGGACTCAAACACTCCCACAATCACTCAGCGACTGGACAAACACCCTGGCGTCCAATCTCACACACACACACACACACACACACACACACACACACTGTTTAAAGAGACCATCTGTAAAGTATACGCTCTGTTAAGTACAACATATGACCAAACGTTTGTCCATACGACTGGGATGTTTTTTTTTTTTTTTTTTTCATATTTCGTCCCCATTTGTTGTTATAATACTTCTGAGAAGATGTTCCACTGGATTTTGTGAAGATTTGTGGTGATTCCTACATTCACAAGAGTGTAAGTAAACTCAGGTACTAATGTAGGTGAGGTGAGGAGGGTTGGAGCTCTATAGCAGGTGATCTTCCACATCTTCCAACCCATGGAAGCATATCTTCATGGAGCTGGATTTGTGCACAGGTTTGGGTCTCCTAGTTCAAGTGAAGGGAGAATTTCATGCTGCTGCAAAGACGTTCGATACAATTTGGAGAAGAACCACACATGGCTGGAAAAGTCAGGTTTCTCAATGTTTTTCTCCATATCGTGTATTTTGTATGTATCTAATTGACTGGATCATGCTAGCTATTAGCATGGAAGATCATTAGCTAGCTAACGTTTATGAAATATTAGCTTGGATTAGCGCATGCTTTAATTTCATAAGTAAAAAAATTTAACAGTTGAGTTATTTATACAGAACACTTTTCAGTTATTTTATAAAAAAAATTAAATAAAAAGATTTTCGTGCCGCTTTCTGGTGTTGTTTTTGGAAATCCGAGCTGCAGTGTGTCCCAGCGCAGACCTTCCTCTGGTTTCTTGGCCATGAACATTTTTAATATTCATTCTAACCATCCAAAAAAAATTTTGTTTTTCATATCCAGTTCTTGCGGGTTTGCCTTTATTTTTATTTATTTATTTGTTTATTTATTTGTCGCATTCTAGACGTATTTTTTTCCCACTTGGTGGTCTCTAAACATTCTCAAAACACTGATGGATCTGTACATCAAGAAAATGTAAGACTCTTTAGAAACTTTTTAAATAAACGCGATAATATTCCAGAACATTTTTTTTCCTCCATTCTTCTGTCTAGACGTCTTGAAACGTCCCTACCCTGATGTGCTGATGTGTTTTCCTTTGATGAAAAATTTCACTTATAGTCTGAGATTAAACCTCATCCATCATCATGCCAGCTCGGATTAGTTTGCTCTGATGATAGAAAGCAGACGGTGTGCTGAATATTGTGCATTTTGAGGCAATAAACTTCTGGAACTTCACATTAACTTGCGTGTTCCAGCATTTCGCATCGGTGGTACTGTATAAATGATGAAATCTCCATGCGGCCTGACTCTGAGCCTCCTGCACACACTAACCTCCAGAATCAGTGGTGTTAAGGATTTGAAAATACTAGATTCAGATTCCTGGAATGGTTATATCTCAGAAATGTCCACAGGGGAGATCTGGAGGAGATCCGAGATGTGATTCAGGATTAGAATCCATTGACGAGGGTCTAAAATAAGCTCCACTCTTCTGGGAAGATGTTGCACTAGATTTTTTTTAAGATTCCTTCAGACGGGGTGTTAGTAAAGTCAGGTACTGATGGAGGTGAGGAGGTTCCTGGGTTGCAGTCAGCAGTCACATTTTTCATTAGGGTTGGATCTCTATAGCAGGAGATCTTCCAGATCTTCCAATCCATGGAAAGCTCAGCTGTATAATGGAGATAAGTGGATAAGAGCTTCTGCTGTAAATGTACTTTCATTTATCTCCTGTTTGGTTTGAAAAGCAGAAATTAGTCGTCCTATGAACAGCTTTCAGATATCTATCTGCTTATTCAGCGTATTTTTTAATCGATTGTTAAAAAGACTGGAAAACTGATCGTTGGAAGTGCGAGGGCTCTGCGTGAAACAGACG
This sequence comes from Silurus glanis, assembly GCA_014706435.1. Taxonomy (NCBI): domain Eukaryota; kingdom Metazoa; phylum Chordata; class Actinopteri; order Siluriformes; family Siluridae; genus Silurus; species Silurus glanis. The sequence goes on along the minus strand of JAAIIK010018294.1, from coordinate 872 downwards.
GATCACGACTCTTTTGCAAACATGTCCCTCTCGTCCTGTTGCGTAAGCGCCTCCACTTATTATTTCACTCACAATATGTGTAATGTGTTTCAGACCACAGGCTGCGAGCCGCTCCGCCAAGCCCGTGTTTGCTCGGAGACATAAATCAGAAACAGCGTGGCGTTTTTACAAAAGGGTGGAACTGTGTGAAAAATGTTCAGGCCGTCATATCCACTCTGAAACGAGAGCTTTTCCTTCGATCCCTCTGCCTCGGGTTACACAAACACACACTGCTACTCGTACACGCTCCATCCTACCTCAACATCTCTTTCACGTGCACGGAAAGACTACGGTGTGAGCGCTTTGGCGGGGTTTCATAAAGATTACACGCTTAGATTAGATTAGACTGGATTAGGTTCAACTACATTGTCATTGTGCAGAGTATAAGTACAGGGCCAATGAAATGCAGTTCGCATCGAACCAGAAGTGCAGAAATGTATCAAAATAAATCAATCGAATATAAATAAAAAAACAAATATACAATAAACTTATTAAAGGAGTGCAAATGTACAATATATATTACAATACTGTGCAAATGTGGAGAAAATGTGGAGAAAATGTGGAGTAAAGTAAAACGTAATAACAGACAAATGAAAAAAATTGCAACTGGATAAAATGTGAATCAAAAAAATGTCAACAAATAAAATGTTCATAAAGACACTTGGATGAACTGTTCATTTTTTTAAAGTTATGAATATATTTCTGAATTAATGATATATGTTATACGAATATATATATATATGTATATATAAAAGTACTATATTGTATCATATAAGTATATATTATATGTATGTGTGTAAGTGTTTGAAAAATGCTGCTTAAATAAATGGTAC
>JAAIIK010018289.1:4802-29774 GCA_014706435.1 Silurus glanis | reverse complement strand
CTCACTCACTCACACACTCACACACACACACACAAACACACACACACACACACACACACACACTCAATGTTGTATATTATAACTAGCTTGTTTGTTTTGTTTATGCCAGCCGGTGTTCCAGTGTTTTGTATTGCCATGTTTCACGTCAAGTCAGGAGACTTTTATTGTCATTTCTACTATACACAGTGGTACACAGTAAAAATGAGACAACGTTCCTCCAGAACTCTGGTGCTACACTAAACAACAACATAGAGCTACAACACAACACAAAGCTACATGAAGTGCATCCAGTGCAGACGAAAAACAGTACAGACAGACATTGCAGACAGACAGACAGACATGCAACACAAGACAACACAAGACAGTGTGGGACAATACACATAACACGAGAGCGCCGACCAGTAAACCTACTGTACACTCTGAATATACAGTACTGTGAAAAGAGAACTATAAAGACTGTAACAGTGTAAATATAAACAGACAAACTGCAGTGCAGAAGCAGCAGCAGACAAGAGGTGCAAATAAACAGCTTGTAAACCAAGGAATTTGGTGCTCTTGACGATCTCCACTGAGGATCCATTGATGATCAGTGCAGAATAGCCTCTCTGTGTTCTCCTGAAGTCCACAACCATCTCTTTGGTTTTGTCAACGTTCAGAGACAGGTTGTTGGCTCCACATCAGGCTGTTAACTGGTGCACCTCCTCTGTGTATGCGGATGTTCTGAGACCCACCACGGTCGTGTCATCGGCAAACTTGACGATGTGGTTCAAGCTGTGCATTGCTACACAGTCGTGAGTCAGCAGAGTGAACAGCCTGAGGGGCCCCAGTGCTCAGTGTGGTGGTGCTGGAGATGCTGTTCCTGATCCGGACTGACTAAGGTCTCCCAGTCAGGAAGTCCAGGATCCAGTTACAGAGGAAGGTGTTCAAGCCCAGTAGGCTCAGCTTATCGATCAGATGCTGAGGGATGATTGTGTTGAATGCTGAACTGAAGTCAATGAACAGCATTCGTACATACGTGTCCTTATTGTCCAGGTGGTGAGGGCCAAATGGAGGGTTGTGGAGATGGCATCGTCCATGGAATGGTTTGGGACGGGACGATAGACATTGAGGCAGGAGACAGTAGACTTCTTCGGTACAGGGACGATGGTCGTCATCTTGAAGCTGTAGGAACAACATTTCTGCTCAGGGAGATGTTGAAGATGTCGGTAAAGACATCCGCTAACTGTTCGGCACATTCCCTGAGCACTCTGAAAGGAAAATTGTGTGGTCCAGCAAAATTCTGTGGGTTAACTCCGCATAGAATTTTCCTCACTTCAGCTGTGGTTAGACAGAGCACCTGGTCACTGGGAGGAGGGGTGGTCTTCCTCGCCTTTACGTTGTTCTTTACCTCAAACCGGGAGTAGAAGTCCTTCAGCTCATCTGGGAGGGAGGCATCACGGTCACAAGCAGGTGATGTTTATAAACAGCTTGTAAACAGCTTGTCTCCGCTGTCCTGGAAGTGGTCATGGATTCTCTTGGCATGTGCGCGCTTCGCCTCTCTGATGGGACGGGACAGTTTGGCCCTTGATGTTCTTAAGGCCGTCTTGTCCCCGGCAGAGTTTTGTTGGTTCAGCAGCACACGCACTTTTGCGGTCATCCATGGCTTCTGGTTAGAGCGTGTAGTGATAGTCTTGAAGATGGTCACGTCATGAATGCACTTGCTGATGTAGCTGGTCATTGATGATGTGCACTCCTCCAAGTTGGTGAAGTCATCGTTGGTTGCAGCCTAACTAAACATGTGCTGGTCAGTGCACTCAAAACAGTCCTGAAGAGCAGCCGGCTCCTGCTATCCAGGTTTTCACCTGTTTTAGAACCGGTTTAAAGTGTCTGACGAGCGGTCTGTATGCTAGAATTAGCATAACAAAGATGTGGTTTGAGTAGCCAAGATGGGGGGGCGGGGCGCCATACAATACACATCGGGGATGTTTGTGTAAACAATATTCAGCGTGTTTTCTCCTCTCTTTGCAAACTCCACATGCCGATAGAGTTTAGGGAGCTCAATCCTGAGTTTCGCATGGTTGAAATCTCCGGCGATAATAAACAATCCGTCGGGGTGAGCATTCTGTAGGTCACTAATAGCACCATAGAGTTCACAGAGTGCCTCCTTAGCATTAGAGCTGGGAGGAAGGTACACTCCGACAATGAAAACAGTGGTGAATTCCTGTGGTAAATAAAATGGCCTGCCTCTTATAGTCACGAACTCCACTAGCGATGAGCAGTAGCGTGAGACAAGCACAGAGTTCTTGCACCATTCCATGTTGATATAAACACACATGCCACCACCGTGAGTCACTGCACAGAGCTGCATTTCTGTTGGCATGAAACACGGCTACAGCCTCTGTGCAAGATGGGACCGTTCCAGTGTCCCTGTCCAAGATGGCCTCTGTTCCAGTGGCTTTTCCTAAGATAGCCAGCATTCCAGAGTCCCTGCTCAAGATGGCCACCAGCCTAGAACCACTGGCCAAGATGTCACCAAACCAGAGCCTCCAGCCATCCATTTGGAGATCAAGCCACAGTCTTCAGCCATCACGGATGCCACTCCTTTGTTCCAGAGTCTTGTGAATGTGGCAGTTGAAGACACCCAGGCACTCCACAGGCGTGGGAGGCTGGTTTTCAGTGTGCCGGATCCACCGCTGGTTTCAGCCAGAGCAGCAGGCACCCCAAAGGCCTCAACACATGCCATTAGAGAGACTGTTCCTCTTTCCTTCGACACTCCCTGTAATAATGGTTGCTTTTTTGTGTTTCGGCTACACACTGCTTTGTTCTTGGTCCAAAGTCATCTCCAGCCCGCGAGTCCGATACCCGAGCCAGTTCCAGCCCACGAATCTGATCCCGAGCTGGCTCTGGAGTCAGCTGCAGCCCACTTGTCCAATCCCAAGCCAGCTCCAGTGTTTTTTATTGCCACATTTCCTCTTGCCACATACCAAGTCTCATGTTTCCATGTACTATTGCCTTCACGTATTTGCATTTGAACTGTTTACCACGTCTCATCACTGTTTGCCCTGATCTTTGCCTGTTTTTGGATTACTCTTATGTCTTTCCTTGGATATAACTGTTTGCTGTTGCTGCTTTAATGGCAATTAGTAAAGCGCGTAGGATCTGTAACGCAGGGCTAATCCGTAAAGCAGGTAGGATCCGTAACACGAGGGATAATCCATAAAGCGTGTAGGATCCGTAACGCGGGGATAATCCGTAAAGCGGGTAGGATCCGTTAAGCAGCTAGGATTAGTAAAGCGGGTAGGATCCGTAACACGGGGGATAATCCGTAAAGCGGGTAGGATCCGTTAAGCAGCTAGGATCCGTAAAGCAGGTAGGATCCGTAATGCGAGGGTAATCCGTAAGGCGAATGTAATCCTTATGATCGGAACACAGAGCAGGAACCAACAGGGAATGCTGCCAGTCAGGAACCACATAGATCACTGTAGCCATCAAATAGAGGATCCCTGACAGCTGGTCTGTTAGGGCGGGACGGTATCCATCCCACTCAGGAAAGTGCTGCTCTCATTTTTTGTTGTATAGGTCATAGTCTCAGAACAGCACTAGTTATGAAGTTACTGTCCAGAGCCAAGGCCAGGGAGCAGACAGACAGGCTAAATCGACCATCTGCTAGCTGCAGGATCCACCATATTGAGTTCTTGTCTGTCTCCCGAGCGAAACCAAAATGTAGAAATTCTTAGAAAGTCTGTTTAAGTTACCTGGTTAACATTAAATTAAATAGGACTGAATGCACAGCAGCACCTCTGCTGTTGAATATTAGATCTCTCATGTCAAAAGCGCTTACTATAAACTAAATTATTACCGACCAGGAGTTTAAAATAATGTGTTTGACAGAAACGTGGAAAACACATTATTTTAAACTCCTGGTCGGTAATAATGTGTTTGACAGAAACGTGGACCCCTCCTTTAACTGCCACCTTAATGTGGTGGAAAGGTTTGAGTACCCGAATGACCCTAGGAGCTATGTTGTCCGGGGCTATATGCCCCTGGTAGGGTCTCCCAAGGCAAACAGGTCCTAGGCGACGGGTCAGACTAAGAGCGGTTCAAAAAACCCTTATGAGAAAAAATAAACCAAGGACCGTGACGTCGCCCGGTATGGCGCAGCCGGGGCCCCACCCTGGAGCCAGGCCCGGGGTTGGGGCTCGTATGCGAGCGCCTGGCGGCCGGGCCTTCCCCCACGGGGTCCGGCCGGGCTCAGCCCAAAGGAGCGACGTGGGGCCGCCTTCCCGTGGGCTCACCACCTGCAGGAGGGACCGTAAGGGGCCGGTGCTGAGAGGCTCGGGCAGTAGTCGAAGGCGGGGGCCTCGACAACCTGATCCCTGGACACAGAAGCTAGCTCTAGGGACGTGGAATGTCACCTCGCTGGCGGGGAAGGAGCCTGAGATTGTGCGTGAGGTTGAGAGGTTCCGACTAGAGATAGTCGGGATCACCTCTATGCACGGCTTGGGCTCTGGAACCACACTCCTCGAGAGAGGATGGACTCTTCACCACTCTGGAGTTGCCCATGGTGAAAGGCGGCGGGCTGGTGTGGGTTTGCTTATAGCCCCCCAGCTCAGCCGCCATGTGTTGGAGTTTACCCCGGTGAATGAGAGGGTCGTTTCCCTGTGCCTACGGGTCGGGGATAGGTCTCTCACTGTCGTGTGTGCCTACGGGCCAAACGGCAGTGTAGAGTACCTGGCCTTCTTGGGGTCTCTGGGAGGGGTGCTGGACAGTGCTCCGACTGGGGACTCCGTCGTTCTACTGGGAGACTTCAATGCCCACGTGGGCAGCGACAGTGACACCTGGAGGGGCGTGATTGGGAGGAACGGCCCCCCTGATCTGAACCCGAGCGGTGTTCAGTTATTGGACTTCTGTGCTAGTTACAGTTTGTCCATAACGAACACCATGTTCAAGCATAAGGGTGTCCATCAGTGCACGTGGCACCAGGACACCCTAGGCCGTAGGTCGATGATCGACTTTGTGGTCGTTTCATCTGACCTGCGGCCGTATGTCTTGGACACTCGGGTAAAGAGAGGGGCGGAGCTGTCAACTGATCACCACCTGGTGGTGAGTTGGATCCGATGGCGGGGGAGGAAGCTGGACAGACTCGGCAGACCCAAGCGTACTGTGAGGGTCTGCTGGGAACGTTTGGCTGAGTCTCCTGTCAGAGAGATCTTCAACTCCCACCTCCGGCGGAGCTTCGACCGGATCCCGAGGGAGGCTGGAGATATTGAGTCCGAGTGGACCATGTTCTCCACCTCCATTGTCGAAGCGGCCGCTCGGAGCTGTGGCCGTAAAGTCTCCGGTGCCTGTCGAGGCGGCAATCCCCGAACCCGGTGGTGGAAACCGGAAGTAAGGGATGCCGTCAAGCTGAAGAAGGAGTCCTATCGGGCCTGGTTGGCTTGTGGGACTCCTGAGGCAGCTGACGGGTACCGGCAGGCCAAGCGAACTGCAGCCCGGGTGGTTGTGGAGGCAAAAACTCGGGCCTGGGAGGAGTTCGGTGAGGCCATAGAGAAGGACTATCGGCTGGCCTCGAAGAGATTCTGGCAAACCGTCCGGCGCCTCAGGAGAGGGAAGCAGTGCCCTACCAATGCTGTTTACAGTGGAGGTGGGGAGCTGTTGACCTCAACTGGGGATGTCGTTGGACGGTGGAAGGAATACTTCGAGGATCTCCTCAATCCCGCCGTCACGTCTTCCATTGAGGAAGCAGAGGCTGAGGGCTCAGAGGTGGACTCGTCCATCACCCAAGCTGAAGTCACCGAGGTAGTCAAGAAACTCCTCGGTGGCAAGGCACCGGGGGTGGATGAGATCCGCCCTGAGTACCTCAAGTCTCTGGATGTTGTGGGGCTGTCTTGGCTGACACGCCTCTGCAGCATCGCGTGGCGGTCGGGGACAGTGCCTCTGGGATGGCAGACCGGGGTGGTGGTCCCTCTTTTTAAGAAGGGGGACCGGAGGGTGTGTTCCAACTACTGGAGAGGAGAATACGGCCGATAGTAGAACCTCGGATTCAGGAGGAACAGTGTGGTTTTCGTCCAGGCCGTGGAACACTGGACCAGCTCTATACCTTCTACAGGGTTCTGGAGGGTTCATGGGAGTTTGCCCAACCAGTCCACATGTGTTTTGTGGATTTGGAGAAGGCATTCGACTGTGTCCCTCGCGGCGGCCTGTGGAGGGTGCTCCGGGAGTATGGGGTCCGGGGTCCTTTACTAAGGGCTGTCCGGTCCCTGTACGACCGAAGCAGGAGCTTGGTTCGCATTGCCGGCAGTAAGTCAGACTTGTTCATGTTGGACTCCGGCAGGGCTGCCCTTTGTCACCGGTTCTGTTCATAATTTTTATGGACAGAATTTCTAGGCGCAGCCAGGGGCCGGAGGGTGTCCGGTTTGGTGACAACACGATTTCGTCTCTGCTCTTTGCAGATGATGTTGTAGTGTTGGCTTCATCAGACCAGGACCTTCAGCACGCACTGGGACGGTTTGCAGCCGAGTGTGAAGTGGCTGGGATGAGAATCAGCACCTCCAAATCCGAGGCCATGGTCCTCAGTCGGAAAAGGGTGGCTTGCCCACTTCAGGTTGGTGGAGAGTTCCTGCCGCAAGTGGAGGAGTTTAAGTATCTTGGGGTTTTGTTCACGAGTGAGGGAAGGGTGGAACGGGAGATTGACAGACGGATCGGTGCAGCTTCTGCAGTAATGCGGTCGATGTACCGGTCTGTCGTGGTGAAGAAAGAGCTGGGCCGCAAGGCGAAACTCTCGATTTACCGGTCAATCTACGTTCCTACTCTCACCTATGGTCATGAGCTCTGGGTCATGACCGAAAGGACAAGATCCCGGATACAGGCGGCCGAAATGAGCTTTCTCCGCAGGGTGGCTGGGCGATCCCTTAGAGATAGGGTGAGAAGCTCGGTCACTCGGGAGGAGCTCAGAGTAGAGCCGCTGCTCCTCCACATCGAGAGGGGTCAGCTGAGGTGGCTCGGGCATCTGTTCCGGATGCCTCCTGGACGCCTTCCCGGGAAGGTGTTCCGGGCGCGTCCCACTGGGAGGAGACCCCGGGGAAGACCTAGGACACGCTGGAGAGACCATGTCTCCCAGCTGGCCTGGGAACGCCTCGGTGTCCCCGCGGAAGAGCTGGAAGAAGTGTCTAGGGAGAGGGAAGTCTGGGCATCTCTGCTTAGACTGCTGCCCCCACGACCCGGCCTCGGATAAGTGGGAGAAGATGGTATGGTATGGTATGGTAGAAACGTGGATTAAACCGAATTAATATGTAGCATTAAATGAAGCGAGTCCTCCTGGGTATAGTTACATACACCAACCCTGTCTAAATGGCAGAGGAGGCAGAGTAACAGCTATTTATAATAATAATCTAAGCGTCACACAAAAGACTAAACACAAATGTAAAACATTCTATTTTCTTTACGCCAACATAAAATATTTAGTGTCCAAAAGCAGGTCCAGTCAGTCAATTCCACTAATTATTATTTATAGACCCCCAGGGGCCCCACTGTTATTTTCTCATAGAATTTGCAGATTTCATCACAAATTTAGTTACTTCTTTACACAAAGCATTAGTTGTTGGTGACTTTAATATTGATTTTGATAATCAGGAAGACTCTTTAAGAGCAGCAGTTGTGTCCATTCTAGATTCAGTTGGAATTAATCAGAATGTTATAGGACCCACTCATAGTGGAGACCCACTCTTTATTTGTTATTAACATTTGGATTAAAAATAAAAAATGTAGTCATAATTCCACAGTCTGAAGTTATTTCAGATCATTATCTCATCTCTTTTAAAATCTGCCTCAGTCACTGCATTACTACCTCACCACGTTACCGTGTTAAACACATTCACGTCAGCTACAGCAGCACGTTTTATCAATAATCTTCTGTAAATGTTGACATTAATTAGACCTCTGTCTGACCCCACAGAGCTCGACTGGGCCACTGAATGTCTAGAATCAACGTTCCGTTACACTCTAGATGATGGAGCTCCACTTAAAACCAAAATGATCAGGGAGAAAAAATCATCACAGTGGTATAATGATCATACACACACCTTAAAACAGACCACTCGAAAATTAGAACATAAATGACATTAAACCAATTTGACAGTATTTCAATTAGCATGGAAGGAGAATCTCCTGAGTTCTAGAAAATCTCTTAGTGCTGCTGATCAGCATATTTCTCCACCCTCATAGAAAATAACAAGCAGAATCCTAGATTTTTATTCTGTACTGCAGCAAAATGAACAGGGAATAAAAGCACTGCACTCACATGCACATCATCAATAGGTAGTAATGATTTCATCAACTTTTTTAATAATAAAGTTGAAAACATCAGGCAAGAAATCCAGAGGATTAATATAAATCCAAACTATTTTATAAATAACCCTGTAGACAGCAGTGTCATTATAACAGACCATCAATTATAAAGTTTTACTCCTATTCAAGAGAACGACTTCATTTCATTTATTTCCTCATCAAAATCATCAACCTGCATTCTCGATCCCTCGCCTACAAGTTTCCTCAAACAGATCATTCCCGAGGGAATTGAACCTGTTTTAAAATAATAAACTCTTCCATTAGCACTGGTTTTGTACCTAAATCCTTCAAACTGCAGTTATCAACCCCCTAATTAAGAAACCTGACCTTCACCCTGTCAGCTGTCCAACTACAGTCCAATATCAAACCTCCCCTTTATCTCCAAGATTCTAGAAAAGGTTGTAGCACAGCAGGAATAACATTTATGAAATGTATCAGTCAGGATTTCGGCCTCATCATAGCACAGAGACGGCGCTAGTTAAGGTGGTAAATGACTGTTATTGGCCTCTGATCAGGGTTTTGTCTCTTTACTTGTTTTGCTCGACCTCAGTGCAGCTTTTCACACCATTGATCATAATCTCCTGCTTGCTGGACTTGAGATCGTTGTTGGAATAAATCGCTATCAGTTTGTTGATGTAAATGGTGAGTTCTCCACACTCTCTGAGGTAAAGTTTGGTGTTCCGCAAGGATCTGTCTTAGGCCCACTGCTTTTCTCTTTATATCTGCTGCCTCTGGGTGAAATTATGCATAAACATGGTAATAGCTTCCATTGCTATGCTGATGATACACAGTTGTATATTTCAGCAAAGCCAGATGAGAGAGATCAGCTTAACAATGTTGAGGAGGGTGTAAAGGACATTAGACAGTGCATGCTTGATAACTTTCTTCTGCTCAGCTTGGATAAGACAGAAGTACTTTTACTAGGACCACATGCAGCTAGAAGTAAACTTTCTGATTCCGTAGCATCTAGTCAAGTCAAGTCAAGTCAAGTTTATTTCTATAGCGCTTTTCACAACAGACATTGTATCAATGCAGCTTTACAGAAATCAACAGTGAAGGTGAATGGTGTGTGTTTATCCCTGATGAGCAGCCATGGAGACTGTGGTGAAGGAAAAACTCCCTTAGATGTTATGAGGAAGAAACCTTGAGAGGAACCAGACTCAAAAGCAGAACCTCATCCTCATTTGGGTGACATCAAGAGTGTGATTATAGTCTTTAAACACTACAGAACACTGGAGAGTGAGAACTAACATGAGTACTGGAGTATAAGATTATAAGTACAGTGGAACCCACTTATCTCGACCTCGGTTAACTCGCCAACCCTATTAAGTCGACGTTTTTGAAGTGGAACCGCCAAATTCTCGCTTTGTCTTAGCATTTTTTAATCGGTTATGTCGATTCTTTTATGTCGCCGAACCCTAATATCTCGAGCACAAGGGGGGGCAAATTTGCCACTTAACGTCGGTTATGTCAGGAATCCCCTTACCACGCCCCCTTCGGCGGCCGCATTCCCCGAAGCACCATGCTTCTTCTCCCGTCCGGGGCGAGCTCATCGCAGTCATGCTGATCACACACACCTGACTCTCATACACTCACTCATCCCATCTCCTATTTAAGCCCCTCACCTCCACACACTCGCGGTCCGTTATTGTTTGTGCATGATCGTATGTGTTGGTTCATGTCGGTCTGTGTAATCGCGTATATGTATCCCGCTACGTACCCTTCTTCTCGGACTCCGCATTCACTCAACGGCCCCCCGGATTCACCCGATCCTGCTGTTTTCCATGTTCACGCTGTCTGCACCACGTTTATCCGTTGCTGCCCAGCACTGCGCTTTCCATAGCGCGGATCCGTGGATTCTCTACACGAACTGTCTCTGCTTACACAAAACTTCGCGGACCGCGCTCCCGGAGCGCACCACTGGATATTACTGCTTCAAGTATTGGTGGATTATCTCCTGAGTATTCTCAATAAACTTTGTTTGCGTTTACTTCAGCTTCCGCCTCCTTATCCGCATTACAGGTTATCTCGATCCGCACGACCAATCAAACAAATCGCAGCAACGCTGTTGTGTAAAAAAACCTCCAAAAACACGTGCATGCACATTCTCATTTAATAACGCACATCATGTACATAAAGAATTTTCAAGCACGTTAATATATTGCCGGCATATTGGTTTTCGTTTATCTCGATCATCGGTTATCTCGACGCTTTTAGGCGTCCCCTAGGCCGGCGACATAACCGGGTTCAACTGTAGTGTTCTTTCTACAGTCTTATACAGTCTTTATGATTATAAAACTAGGAGCTACTGAGCTCAACATTTGTGATCATCACAGATCCAGCACCAGCTTCTCCATGCCAGAGCCTTTAAACACTCCAGGAGGTCCAATGTCAAAACCACACATGTAGCGGGATCCAATTTGCACTGGTACGTCTCTAGATGGTTCGGGATGTTTGCGAGTTCGGCATCTACTTCTTCAAAGGTCCATGATCTTCATGAGGTGGGACGTGACTGGAGCTGGCCAAACCTCAGGATGCCTCGGGATGGGGAGAGAAAGAAGCATCTCTGTATGCTAGCAGTCAAAGACCTCGGTGTGATTATTGACCCGAGTCTTTCCTTTGAGGCTCACGTGAATAATATTACCAGGATCTCCTTCTTTCACCTTAGAAATATTGCTAAAATTAGAAATATGATGTCGTTACAGGATGCAGAAAAACTAGTTGATGCTTTTGTAACATCTAGATTAGACTACTGTAACGCTTTACTGTCTGGGTGTTGGAGTAAGTGCAGAAATAAACTTCAGTTAGTTCAGAATGCAGCAGCAAGAGTCCTCACTAGATCTAGAAAATATGAGCACATCAGCCCTGTTTTAATCATCTACACTGCTCCCAATTACATCTCACACTGATTATAAAATACTACTACTGACTTATAAAGCACTTAACGCTCTCACGCCGCAGTATCTGAGTGAACTTCTGTACCAGTATGATCCTCCACACCTACTTAGATCAAAAGGTGCAGGCTATTTGTTGGTACCTCAAATAATGAAGACTCCAGCAGGGGGCAGATGTTTCTCTTATAAACCCCACAGTTATGGAACAACCTTCCAATCAGTGTTCGGGACTCAGACACAGGTTCCCTCTTCAGTCTGGTTCCTCTCAAGGTTTCTTCCTTCTGTATCTCAGGGAGTTTTTCCTTGCCACAGTCGCCACCGAATTGTTCATCAGGGACAAACTTACACTAATAAAGAACATCTTATTTATTTTAATCACCACATTATCTGTGTAAAGCTGCTTTGAGACAATGTTCATTGTTAAAAGTGCAAAACAAATAAAAATTAATTGAATTGAATAGATGTCTGAACAGCCCCTGACTATCTTCAAGTGACGGGTGACCTTCCTCTTCCTCAAACACTTCAACTAAAAGTTTTCAAGTTTGCGTTGTTTAAAAAATAAAATAAAATTCAACAGAGTTGTAGGCTGATTTATCTTAAATTTGAAGTCTAGTTTACCAGTGTAGATTTATTATTATTGATGGAGACTCAAAGCACTTTTGTACGTGGCTCTGGACAACAGCGTCTGCTAAATGCCACAAATGTAAATTTAAATATAAATGTAAATGTTAGTGTAAATGTAAATGTAAGTGTATGGTATTGAAATCATAACATTGACATATTATGCATGTGGTTGGTGTGTGAATCTAACAAACAATTAGGCTACGTTAATAACTAGAAATCGGATAGTGGATTTTACTGATACCGATAGCTAGATTGGATCGTTTAATGATATGATTGTAAGTTTTTAAATACGTTTTTTAAAATGGATCCTGGATAAAAACCAAACACTCGAAATAAAATAGTATTAAACTTTATAACAAAAAAAAAAATATTCAAAAATTACTTAATCATGAAAATCTGCTAAATGAAATAAATATGTATATATTCTTTAATAAATATAAATATATAATTTATAATTCAACAATAAATATAATATTTTTTAATATAAGATTTTTGCCGATATCTGATCCTATCGGTGCCTCATCCTCTATTAATAACTAAAACTAATAATCGTTTAAAAGCAAAAGTTTATTATCAAACACACTTATGATATGATTAAAACATTTATTTAAAATAAAAATTGTAAATATGCCTTTGGCATTGTTCAGAAGGCCATTCCAAATGTGGACATGAAATATAGTTAGACAGAGTTTGGGGGCCCCTGCACTACAGAATCAGAGAAAGACTAGATTAGACTAGTCTAAGCTAAACTAGTGAAGATTAGATTGTCATACAGGACAATGAGCTTTTAGAAATTTAGAACAAGTGTCAGTGGATAACATAAACAATGCTAAGTAACACAAAAATATAACACAACCACTATAGGAATGGTGTCTTCTAAATGTACAGTCATGTGCAAAAGAAAGTTTGAGTTCTAGGGTTTTATCAGGATATAATAAACATCTGGTCCTTTTCAGGAACGAGGCAAATTCAACTTCAGATGATCAACACAACATATTACACTGTCATTATTTATTTTACGAAACTCAAGTGGAAAAGTGGTAATTGTGTGATCAAAACCTCTTCTGTAGCAGCTTACACATCTCTAAAAGTAAATTATAATGAAAATAAAAGGGGTGTAGTGCTGTATCTGTATCATTATTACTGATAGAAGTGGACTGTGTATGATATTCCTGAGAGTGAATTCATGAATTCTACAGGACGCTGGTGGGATGCAGTTCATATTTTGTGTTGTGAATCATCACTGTGTATTTATCAAGCTACTCATGGTTTTAAGTAATTAAGCTACAGTACTTTTAAGCTACACTACAAGTCATAAAAAGTAGCAAACTAAATTGAAGCTACTTGTCAGGGAACCACCAGCCACGCCTCCCTCCTGCACTCAGCATACTCGCTTAGCCTCGCCTTCCTACTAATCACCTACACCTGTCTCCAATCTACACTCCCCTTTATAAGCCCCCCCTTTCCCACTCTCACACCGTCTTATCTACAGTTTGCACTAGAGATCATTCCTGGACTTCCTATGCTACGGATTCTAACTGGTTTCCCATTTGTTCTTCTGCTGAAGCTCCTGTCTCGTGAACTGAGGCAAATAAAGCTTATTGACTTTATTCTGGTTTCCGACTCTTGATGCGAGCGTGACACTACTTCATAGGCAATATTTTCAGTTTGTAACCTCTGAAAGGGTAAAGAGCTTCAGTTACTGCTGCAACTCTTTTAAATGAATGATTTAATTCAATAATGAATGTAATTATTTTAGTTGGATGCAGCCTCTGGCTAGGTCTTATGTAAGGTAGGTTGGAGAGGGTTGAGATGCTACAATTGGAGGTAAAAAGCATGTTTATTACAAAGAAGACAGAGAAATCCATGACTGAACAGAGACTCAACAGTGAACATGCAGAGATCAGGCATTAAATAAACCGTTTAACTTAATAAAACAAGAACAAAAAAGTAGAGTTAAAAAGTTAAAAGTTAAAAAAGTAGATTAGATTCAGAAAAAGGGGAATATGGATCACATGGCTTGGCAAAATCAGACATCAAATACTGAACATTCTTTTGCAAGGAAACAATGAAATATGAGGCTATAAACACAAACTAACCATAGGGCAAACTTAAGGGGGGGGGTTCTGACACAGGAACAAAATCAAAAAGAACAAACAAAAATATATATTATTTTTTTAAATAATAACCACAGTGATAAAACATAATGGTTTATATCACATCAAAAACTAATATTATTAATAATGATAACAGTAATAACAATTCAGACATTTAGCCTATTTAATTTCAATAATGTGTGCATTAAATTATCAACTCATGAACCTGAATTTAGAGGAAAGTGTGAAACAAGCTGCATCTGACAGCCAGACCCCAAGGGCTGCAAGTTTTCTGGTGGCCCACCGTCCGGAGGGATGTCTGTGGTTTTGTTGTTACCTGTCCTAGCTGCACCAGCACAAGAACCCTAAGGGCTGTCTGGTGGGGTTACTTCACCAGCTCCCGGTGCCTAAACGCCCCTGGTCACACATTGTTCTGGACTTGCTGCTGGGTTGGCATGAAATGGGGACCGGTACTACCACCAGTTGATCCCAGCACTGTAACAGATCTCGGAACGCCATGGTAAACGCCTGGTGCTGACGTTCTCCGAATGCAGCAGCCAGCTCCATGGCCTTTAGCTGGGACTAGCTGCATCCCTGGGGTCCATTGTTGGTTAGATTATTCTGTCAGTGGGCTGCGAGTGGAAGAGGGACAAAATGCAAGACAACAGGGGTATGGTGAAAACAGTTTTATTAAATGAAACAAGCAGGGAAAAAAACACAGTCTGAGAAAAACAGTTCCAAACTTTCAGATACTAGTAATCAGGGTATTGTAGCACAGAGGCAGAGTCAAACTCAGAAACAGTCCAAAAACCAAACAGAGCAAACAGAGCAATATAGAGCAGATCAAAAACACAAACCAAAAGACAGTCCAAGGTCCAAACCAGTAACCAGGCAGGCAGGGCAGAACAGGGATCAGAAGCATCCAGTTGAAGAGAGTGTGAAGACCAATAGGTTTTGCTTTATGAGCACTTAAATATTAACAAATAATTTTATCATTGAAACATGAACAAAAACACAGCAGAAAGAAATGATAAAATATAAATAATAAATAAACATTATGGAAAAGAAGAGTAGTGTCTGAATGGCCAACTGTTTATAATACTGTGTGTTATATATTACTGACATATTTTACTGTGTGTGTGTGTGTGTGTGTGTGTGTGTGTGTGTGTGTAGTTTGCTGCTGCTCAGTTTTCTACCCAGGTCAGAACAGTTTTCACCTTTAAAGATTATGTTAACGGCACGGCGAAGAAGAAACTTGATGAAGAGCAGCACATGAAGGCTCTCACAAACACACACCACGCCATCAAACATGTCAGGTGAGTAGATTTCTTTTTTTTATTTTATTTTTTTTATTATATTTTTATTTATTTTTCGTTAAAACAAAACAACAACAGAGCCGATCAGTCAACACACACAGCATACACTCAAGCATATTAATGACAACAACATAACGCTAATACGAGAAAGTGACCATGGAAAGGCAAAGGGCAAATCAAAACAGGATGGAAACAACTACAAATGGGTAAACAAAACAAAACACAAAAAAGAAAAAATAAATCAGGGCTAGGGTCTCGCCTGCAGAGTAAGTAAATCCCACAAAGGGGCCCATATCCGCCAGAATACATCGGATTTATTCTGTAAGTCATACGTAATTTTTTCCAAAGGGAGAAGATTAGCCATTTGTGCTAAACACATCTTTAAAGTCGGTACCTTTGGTGATGACCAGAGAATAAGTATGCATTTCTTCACCAGATAAGTAATTATATTTAACAAAGACTGTGAGTCAGTAGAGAAATCCAGTGATGTTTTGCAGTTCAGTAAATAAATAGTTGGAGACAAAATAAATTGTCTATCCAGCGTCTTCTGAACCATATCATGTACCTCCTGCCAAAAAGGTTTGATGTTCTTACAGTCCCAAAATAAATGCATCAACGTTGCTATTTCAGATTTGCATTTAAAACACATCTGAGACACATTTGGGTACATTTTGTGGAGCCGCACTGGGGTAAGATATATCCTGTATATAAATTTGAAGTTTTGTTCATGCACAGAGCTTGAGATTGATTTATGAAAAACCTCCTCTCGTATAGAGAGCCATTCGTCATCAGTAAATGACTGGCCCATATCCCTTTCCCAAACCTTCCTCAAAGGATCCAAAGGAGAAGAGGTTTCTGATAACAGAGAATACAGATAAGAAATCTGCCCCTTTAGCGCCCCCGGAAGAAGAAGGTTATCTTCAACATCAGAAAGTTCCCAGCGAATTTTCCCCTGTCTCACTTCAGACTGAATAAAATGACGTAATTGGAGAAATTTGAAAAAATCTGTTTTGGGAATTTGGTAATCTATCCTAAGCGTCTCAAAAGATTTAAAGACCTTTCCTGTAAATAAATCAGCCAAATTAGATATACCCTTTTCTGCCCAGGCCAGAAGGCCAATACCGGCTAACGAGTCAGGGAAGTCAGGGTTTAAAGCAATCAGGGATTGCATGGACAAATTCTTGAGGACATTGAGATATCTCCTGACATCATCCCAAGCCAAAAGTGTGTTCAAAAGCAAAAAATTCCCAGCTACTGGGCAGACCTCCTTAAAGTTATTAATAAACGGAAGGGACGTTAGCAGTCTTGGCACACATGCAAAAGATTCCATACTGACCCACAAGGACTCTGTATCATTTAAAACCACCTAAGCATTTGTTTAATCTGAGCAGCCCAATAAAATAGCCGCACATTGGGCAAAGAGGCACCCCCACACTCCCTCGGCTTCAAAAGAGAAGCAAGTTTAATCCTAGGTTTTTTATTGTCCAATACAAACCTACCAATAGCTGCATTCAGATCCTTAAAAAAGTTCTGGTCCAAGTAACAGGGTAAACACTGAAATAAGTAGAGTAAACGGGGCAGCACATTCATTTTGATCGTATTAATTCTTCCAAAGAAAGAAATTGGTAAAGGGGCCCATCTACTCATGTCTTGCTTAAGTCTCGCCATTAAGGGTGAGTAGTTCTTAGAGAATAAATCCTTTAAGTCAGAGGTTATGTGTATGCCCAAATAAAGAAACCCAGAGTCAGTGATGTGAAAGGGACAATGAAACTTAACCGGTTGTGGGGTATTTAAAAATATGGCCTGGGATTTTCCAAAATTTATTTTAAATCCAGTAAACTGACCAAAATGATTAATTGTCTCCAACAGACTGGGAATGGATAACTGTGGCTGTTTTAAGTAAAGAAGAACATCATCCGCATATAATGAAAGACGGTGTTCCATCCCACCTGCCATCACCCCCCGGATGCCCCTATGCATGCGAATACTTTCCGCCAAAGGCTCGATATATAAGGCAAACAAGCGTGGTGACAGGGGACAGCCCTGACGGCAACCTCTTTGGATCGAAAGTTTACTTGATAGTAAACCGTTAGTATTAACCACAGCTGACGGGCTAGAGTAAAGAAGCCTCACTAATTTGATAAAGTTAGAGCCCAAATTGAACTTGTCCAACACCTGAAATAAAAACCTCCACTCAACCCTGTCGAACGCTTTCTCCGCATCCAGAGATATTATAGCAGCCGGGTCACCGTCTACAGTCAGATGTTGTATTATGTTCAACAGACGACGAACATTGTCTGAACCATAACGGGCTTTAATGAAACCAGTCTGGTCTGGTTTAATAACTTTAGGTAGAATCTTCTCCAGGCGACGAGCTAAAGCTTTAGCCACAATTTTGAAGTCTACATTAAGTAAACTGATTGGGCGATACGAGGCACAGTCTAATGGGTTCTTCCCTTTTTTGAGGATCAAGCTAATAGAAGCAGTCCTCCAGGAATCTGGAGTAAGACTGTCTTCCAAAAGGTTATCAACTACCGGCATGAAAATAGGGGACAGCACATGCCAAAATCTTTTGTAAAATTCCGGAGGAAAGCCATCCAACCCTGGCGCCCTCCCACTAGGCATAGACTGAATAGCGGCAAAGATTTCACCTTTTGTCAGAGGGGTATTAAAAAAGGCCCGGTCCTCGTCTGAGATTGAGGGTAGGGGTATCCTATCCAAAAAAGTGGCAGGGTCTTGGGGTGCGCAAGAGGAGGTGCACAGATTCTCACAGAAATATTTAAAACTGGAGTTTGTTACAGCAGGATCATGTGAAACTACTCCCTCAGCGGTTTCAATGGCCCTAATGGACCTTTCAGCCTGTTCACATTTAAGTTGATATGCCAAGAGATGACTGGGTTTATTCCCAAACTGATAAAACCTTTGCCTGCTGAACATCACTAACTTCCTCACATGTTCGGAATAGTTCAGGTTTAGTTTAGACCTGGCACCAATTAGAATATTCCAGTTGTTTTGCGTGGGTGAAAGTTTATGAATCAATTCCAATCTTTTGACCTCCTCCTCTAATGTTTTCCTGTTCTCTGCCTTTTGTTTCTTACGCCACGTGGTAAAAGAGATAATGTGGCCCCTTAAGGTGGCCTTAGCCGCATCCCATTTAGTGGTGCTGTCCACTGGACAGAATTCGTTATCCTGCCAGTACTGGGATATTTTTTCTTCAAGAAACTGGCAGAACGCGTTGTCATTAAGGAGAGAACTATTAAATTTCCAGTAAGAAGATTTTGGGGTTGAAAATCCTGTTAAATCTAAATACACTGGGCTATGGTCGGAAAGAACCACTGGACCGATTTCACAGGACCTCACACAATTAACAAATCTGGAAGGCAAGAATAAATAGTCTAATCTGGAATAAGAATTATGGGGAGAGGAATAAAATGTAAAATCCTTGACCCCTGGGTGCAGCTCCCTCCATATGTCCACTAAGCCTGAAGCGCGTGACACATATTTTGCAGAGTTCGTGAAGAACGGGCAGATGATCTTGTGAAAGATGATCTGTCCAACCTACCATCCATGACACAATTAAAGTCCCCAGCCATAATCCCCAGGCCATTACACTTGTGATTAAACAATAGGACCATCTTTGATATAAAGTCAGGGCTGTCCTCATTTGGGGCATACACATTTAAAACAGTAAGAGGTTTTCCTAAGATGTGACAAGTAATCAGAACAAATCTGCCTTCAGGATCTTTTTCAACCTGTTCTAAGATGAAAGGAAAATTTTTATGTATCAAAATGGCCACGCCCTGTTTATTTGATGAGAAAGAACTAAAATATACTTCCCCAACCCAGTCCCTTTTAAGCTTTAAATGTTCGGCGTCTGACAAATACGTCTCCTGTAGGAGTGCGAAAGTTATCCTTTCCTGCTTCAAGAATGTCAGAACTTTCTTTCTTTTGACTATGTTACCCATGCCCTTCACGTTCCATGTGACCACCCTAGTCAGATCAGACATACATCAGTGCTGTTTAAAGTATTTAAATGCTGTGGACTGACAGAAGTAAGATTAAGACAACATAACTCCGTAATATAACCGGCTCTCCTAAACATAAACAAAAACCCCCACCAACCCTCCCCCCTCTGCCCTATCCCCAAACGATAGGGCTCACATATCAACTCGTCACACACACCATCCACCAACACCTCCATTGACCACCCAGAAACACGACAGACAGAAAGAACCCCCTAAAAAACTCCTAGAAATAAAC
This sequence comes from Silurus glanis, assembly GCA_014706435.1. Classification (NCBI taxonomy): domain Eukaryota; kingdom Metazoa; phylum Chordata; class Actinopteri; order Siluriformes; family Siluridae; genus Silurus; species Silurus glanis. The sequence goes on along the minus strand of JAAIIK010018289.1, from coordinate 10,259 downwards.
AAATAAAGTCCACCCTAAATTACCTTAACAGGAAAAAATATCAATTAAATACAACCTATAAAGAAAGAGAAGAAAAAAAAAAAAAATAGTTGTGGACATGTAATTAAATGGCTTCTTTAAACTAAAAAGGAAAAAAATAATAAAATAAATAAGTAAAAAACTTTAGTGCAGACCGGCATAACAGTCCTAAATATAGAACCGAAGTTTGTCCAAAAAACAAAATTCCACCGAGTGGTCCTGCAACAAACTGAAAAAGCCATATAAATGTGTTCAAGTTCAGTAAGGAGAAACATGAAACGCCCTCAAAGTGATTGAAGGAATGGGAAAAACGGGAATAACCCTATTGTCTACAGAAAAGCAAAAGATCACCCGGCTGTGTCCAGAAAGTTAGTAGCTGCCTCCACAGTGTCAAACAAAATGATCTTTCCATTGTGTAAACAGCGGAGTCTAGCTGGATAAGCAAAGCCACGGTATACCCCTCGATCCACCATTCTTTTACACACGCCTCCAAACGCTCGCCGTTTTCGCACAATCTCCGCCGATAAATCTGGGAAAAAGCGTAACGTGGCACCACTATGGTTTACCGGTGTTTTCCTGGCAGCTCTCAAAACCGCCTCTCTTACTGGGAAGCGGAGGAACCGGACAATAACACTCCTCGGCGGCGCGTTTGGTGTTAATTGAGACGGAAGGGGGGCTCTGTGCGTTCTCTCGATCTCGATAGCAGGGAAACCTGTGGGAAGCTGAAGCCAAACCGGAAACATAGACTGCAAAAAAGTAGTCAGAGATTCACTGCCTTCCGCTTTCTCAGGGAGCCCAACAATCCTCATGTTTTTACGGCGACCACGGTTTTCCAGATCATCCACTTTAGCTTGCAGTTGCTCCACAGTAGCACGCAAATTAGCCACCTGATTGCTATGTGCACTCCCCGTGTCTTCCACTGCAGAGATCCGTTGCTCGGCTGTAGTTATACGCGTCTCGGTGTCAGTGACTCGTACAGTGAGAGCAGTGAATGCATTCTCGAGGACCGCAACAGAGGAAGCAATTTTTCCTAACTGTCCCTCAATACCGTCTAGCCGCGTGCCCACAGCCCTAATTTCACTCAAAATAAGTGAAGTGTCCGATTGCGGGCTAGCACTAGCCTCTTCCCCTTCTCCATCACGTGCGGCGGTGTTTTCCTTTTTCTCTTTACTTTTCTGTGATTGCATTGTGGGTGATATAGTCACGTCAGGTGAAATCACATCAAGCCACGCCCCCACCATTAGCCCAAATAGGCTAAAAAAACGAACACACTCGGAAACGGGCGTGTGATATGTCAAAACACTCAGCACGGTGGGGGGAGTTGAACCCGTCACGTGAATTTTGCCCGTCATGTGACGTCATAGGCCATGCTCACTGCTCAAACCTATTAGCTTATTGCGTCGGCAAACCCGCTCCGACCCGGACGTCTGACACATCGAACCGCTCGGCACGGTCCGGGGAATCTCCGGCACATCTAATCACTCGGCACGGCGAGGAGAGTCAGATGACGGGTCATGTGATGATGTCACCTGACGTCTCTGGCCCCGCCCCCTTGAAATAAAAATGGCCAAAATAGCCGTGCGAGGTATTGAATTGCTCGTCTCTCCGAGTACGGTCGCGTCTTGTGGTCGGCACTAAAAACAATACGGCCGGGGTGTGGACTTTTGCACCGGAAATGCAGGAAATGTTACATTCTAGTTTTTTTAACAATTGTCTCAGAGCAGCTTTGCACAGATAATGTGGTGATTAAAATGAAGATGTTCTTTATAAGTGTAAGTTTGTCCCTGATGAACAAGTCGGTGGCGACTGTGGTGAAGGAAAAACTCCCTGAGATGCAGAAGGAAGAAACCTTGAGAGGAACCAGACTCAAGAGGGAACCTCATCCTCATCTGGGTGCCACCGAATGTCCATTTATTACAGATAAACGATGTTGAGGTGCAGTGATGGAGATCAGAGCAAACTGTAGTCCTGAGTCAGTGTAGCAGACTGTTGATATTAACTACAGTCCAAATCTATCCTCAAAGCTCCCGTTCTTACTCCAGAGTTTCATAGAACCCCAGGGCATTGATGAGAAACATCTCCAGCTGCACAGAGTCGCCTCCAAATGAAGAGAACATCATCCAGAGGCAGACCAGGACGAAGTGGGAAGATCCATGGAGGGAAGAGGAGGAGGAACAGTGATCACTGGAACCTCAGGAGCATGTTTAACTTGATGGAAAGAGAGAGAGAGAGAGAGAGAGAGAGAGAGAGAGAGAGAGAGAGAGAGAAGAGGGTGACAGGAAGAGAAGGATATGGATTATTAAGTCTCCTGATTGTTGTATGAAAGTTAAAGTCACTGTGCAGTTTGGACTCTGGTGAGATTCACTCTGGCAGCAGAACAAAAATGGAGAAGCAGAAGGAAACACAGACATGAGGATCTCAGGGATAAGAGACGACCCACCACACCACCATCAACAAACCTGAGTGAACGTGGGAGAGTGAGGAGATGACAGCATCCAAATATCCCAGTTCACCAAACACTCCATATCCATGATCCCTCCAGATCTGCTCCTTTACCTCACAAACACCTACTGACTAAAGACTCCACTAAATAAATGTGTTCAGCCTCGACTTGAACACTGAGACTGTGTCTGAGTCCCGAACACTGATTGGAAGGTTGTTCCAGAACTGTGGGGTTTATAAGAGAAACATCTGCCCCCTGCTGGAGTCTTCATTATTTGAGGTACCAACAAATAGCCTGCACCTTCTGATCTAAGTAGGCGTGGAGGATCATACTGGTACAGAAGTTCACTCAGATACTGCGGCGTGAGAGCGTTAAGTGCTTTATACGTCAGTAGTAGTATTTTATAATCAGTGTGAGATGTAATTGGGATCAGTGTAGATGATTAAAACAGGGCTGATGTGATCATATTTTCTAGATCTAGTGAGGACTCTTGCTGCTGCATTCTGAACTAACTGAAGCTTATTTCTGCACTTACTCCAACACCCAGACAGTAAAGCGTTACAGTAGTCTAATCTAGATGTTACAAAAGCATCAACTAGTTTTTCTCTGCATCCTGTAACAACATCATATTTCTAATTTTAGCAATATTTCTAAGGTGAAAGAAGGAGATCCTGGTAATATTATTCACGTGATCCTCAAAGGAAAGACTCGGGTCAATAATAACACCAAGGTCTTTGACTGCTGTACACACTGAGACAGAAACACCGTCCAGAGATGCTACGGAATTGGAAAGTTTGCTTCTAGCTGCATGTGGTCCTAGTAAAAGTACTTCTGTCTTATCTGAGTTGAGCAGAAGAAAGTTATCAAGCATCCACTTGATGTCCTTTACACACTCCTCAACATTGTTAAGCTGATCTCTCTCATCTGGCTTTGCTGAAATATACAGCTGTGTATCATCAGCATAGCAATGGAAGCGAATACCATGTTTATGAATAATTTCACCCAGAGGCAGCAGATATAAAGAGACAAGCAGAGGGCCTAAGACAGATCCTTGGAGTACACCAAACTTTACCTCAAGGAATTTGGAGAACTCACCATTTACATCAACAAACTGATAGCGATCAGTCAAATAAGACCTGAGCCAGAAAAGAGCTGTTTCCTTTATTCCAACAACGTTCTCAAGCCTAAAAAACAGGATAGTGTGATCTCTGTGCTATGATGAGGCCGAAATCCTGACTGATACATTTCATAAATGTTATTCCTGCTGTGCTACAACCTTTTCTAGAATCTTGGAGATAAAGGGGAGATTTGATATTGGACTGTAGTTGGACAGCTGACAGGGTGAAGGTCAGGTTTCTTAATTAGGGGGTTGATAACTGCAGTTTGAAGGATTTAGGTACAAAACCAGTGCTAATGGAAGAGTTTATTATTTTAAAACAGGTTCAATTCCCTCTGGAATGATCTGTTTGAGGAAACTTGTAGGCGAGGGATCGAGAATGCACGTTGATGATTTTGATGAGGAAATAAATGAAATGAAGTCGTTCTCTTGAATAGGAGTAAAACTTTGTAATTGATGGTCTGTTATAATGACACTGCTGTCTACAGGGTTATTTATAAAATAGTTTGGATTTATTTTAATCGTCTGGATTTCTTGCCTGATGTTTTTAACTTTATTATTAAAAAAGTTCATGAAATCATTACTACCTATTGATGGTGTCAGGGCTCCACCTGCCACGGCCCCCTTTGGTGGCTCTCTATGCCTCAGCTCTCCCTAGAGCTCCAGGTTTAACCACGCACACCTGAAGCTCATCATCACTCCACCCCGCTCCTACATAAACCCCTCATTCACATTCACTCGCCGTTCGTTATTGCATATGTTGGACTCTACGTGCAGCTGAATGTGTTAGGTTCTACGTACTGCTGTATGGCTTCCAAGATACATGCAGTACTCCATGCTGTCCGTTCCATTCGGGCTCTACTATCCGGTACCGGCTGCGCTTCTCCTCCCCGAACATCTCGGATCAGCTACACCTCTCCCCCAGCGCACCTCGGACTCTTTCCACCCAAGGACTGCCCTGTGTGTCTGTGTGAGTGCGTGTGTGCGCGTGCGTGTGTGAGTGTGCTCGTGTGTATATCTCTCCCTCTCTCTGATCATTAAACCTGAGCGAGCTGTATTCCGGCGTCCGCCTCCTGTTTCACTCGCACTCTGACAGAATAACGAACCTCCTGAAAAGGATTATATAAAAAAAAAAATAATAATTTCTTATTGGAAGGAAAAAGAACAGGGAGATGATCGGGTTGCTGCCGTGGTCCCGGCGCGATCCAAACCTCGGCTGGAGGGTTCGCTGTGCCACGATAAAGCAATGGCCAAGCTCCGTCTCGGGAAAGACCCGGAACCACGCCCCCCGGTGAGTCTTATGGAATTCCCGGCTCGCTTTTCCGGCGAATTGGCAGAGTGGAGCGGTTTTATATGGAGCGTGGGCGAATATATGAGCTTCCATCCCTCCTTGTACACCACCGAAGCTGCTAAAATCGCGCTCCATATCTCCCTCTTGTCTGGGGACTCTCTCTCTCTCGCCAGTAAGCTGTGGAGCGCATTCAGAGGGGATTTCCACTCGTGCGATCATTTCATCGGGATTCTCACGGGAATGTTCGGGATAAATCCAGCGGATCTGTTGTACAGCCCCTTCGAATCTGGGCGAGCTCCGCCCCAGGGTTTTCAGGAGAGCTCCTTTCCGCTCCTGGGCTCCTCAGAGTGTTCGACTCCGCTCCAGTGTGTCCATGAGAGCCCAGCTCCGCCCCAGGACCTCCATGAGAGCTCAGCTCCGCCCCAGGACCTCCAGGAGAGCTCAGCTCCGCCCCAGGACCTCCAGGAGAGCTCAGCTCCGCCCCAGGACCTCCAGGAGAGCTCAGCTCCGCTCCAGGACCTCCAGGTCAGCCCAGCTCCAACATGTCTCCGAGAGCTCCTCTCAGCTCCAGCATGTCTCCGAGAGCTC
>JAAIIK010018288.1:0-11339 GCA_014706435.1 Silurus glanis | reverse complement strand
ACTCACTCACTCACTCACTCACTCACCCACTTACTCACTCACTCACTCACTTCATTCTTTCACATAATTTTTTACTCACTCACCCTTTTTTTTGTTTTTATTTACTTGCACACCAATTCACATACTCTACATTTTCACTACCCAACTCACTAAATAAACTCTTGCACAATGTCATTCACTCACTTTCTCTCTCTGATTTGATTTTACTTCTAGAGTTTGTTATAAAACTCTGTCAGCAGAACACATTTTCAGAAAGAACCATGAATCTTTGCTTATTACAAAAATTCCCACTCCGGTTTACAGTAGGGTCTACCAAAGTTTTTAAACTCTATTTCTGCTCTGCCAGGAATTGTTTGCAATCCACAATCATCAAAAACGAATGAAATTCCACACAAACCAGTGTTGAAGTAATTTAGAATTCAATTTGATTTTAATAACAGCAACTAAAAATAATTAAATATCTGGTGTCAGTTGTTGACAAAAGTTAGTAGGGTTAGTTTACACTGTGCACTTAGACCATAAGCAATAAACAATAACCAATAGTTGAATATAATGTATGGCATCACCAAATATTTTAAAATGAACAAACAAAGCAAACAATATGGCAACAGAAAATTTCAGATTTATTTATAGTAAGAGAAGAAAATTGTTACTCTCATGTTTACATTATATATTCCAAGTGCATTAATTTCTAAGAGCTTTCAAAATCGCGAACAGTTCCTATTAAATTACTGTATAAATATGATCTTGCTCTTGTTCCCTGACGAAAAACAATAATAATGTTTTCAACTAATCTAAGTCAAAGTATTACCATACTGTCTTGAACACACGCTAAACATGTTGCATCATCAAATGTATTATGATATTTTATTGATGATATACTCATGATAACCTGTGATTAAACCCAGACTATCTAGTGTAGAGACATTTACCAGGTGCCGTGTGTTTAGTACTAAATTAATTTTACTTCAATGTACTCATAAGTTTAGAGTATAATGAATTGTTACAGCTATAACAGAAAAACATCTATAAATTCTGCATATTTTATAATATCTAATGACCAAAGATAAGATGCATATTTGTCTCAACATTACTAAAGCCATGCCACATTACTACTGTGAATGATAAAAGTGGATACATTGGATACAACTAAAGCTGCTGTGCAGTCTTAAGCACACAACAAAGTTTAATATGTTATTAGTTATGGATGTGGCTTCCTGGTAAATATTCAGTAATGACAGAGTACTTTGAGTTTGGGAACTACAAAGAAGTTACATCAAATTCCTAAATTTAATAATAAAAGGTAATGAAATGCTATTGCTGTTGTATTACACAGATGGAATTGATATATTTATAGTGAGTGCTTAAATGTAAGCTTATAGATATAATGTAGGTAACAATCTGTATATACTTATCAATGTCAGAGTAATAAAATGCTTTGAAATCAAGCATAATTAACTTTTTATTACCCTCCTTATTTGTAAATAAGGAGGATAATGAAGGCAGCAAATCTCTTTTAAAAACATTTTGGTAAACTTTTGCAAGATATTCATTACATGGAATATATTTATTTAATATATTTCATGGAATTGCATCATAAATTAAAAGTTCATTCAGCATTTAAATGAACCTTGTATGACAGGAATGCATTCAGATCAGGAATATCGAAAACTCTCTTAAAGGTTTGATTTCAGCACAGTAAACACAAGAACTACATTTAATGGTCTTTTAGATTAATGTGAACGTGCAGTAATGTGTAAGTATTAGAATTAGGTAATACAGATTGCTGCATGCTGTTTAAAGTTGTGGGTTAAAGAACAATTCTCTAATGACAAAATCAAAACTTACTATTTATTGGATTTCATAGAAACAGCTTGAATCTTTACTAATTGTAACATTATAAAATACTTCAGGTCAAATGACAATATGTAGACAATTATCTACTCAGAAAACCTAAAGCAAAACAGAATTAATAAATTCTTCTGCATATAGTACATTTATCAACATTGAATATCATGATCAAGATTATATATATATATTTTTTTTGTTTAAATAAAAATGCACTTTAAAACATTTCTCTAATGGCAATACAACTATTTTTAATTTCAACTAATAAAAACAAAACGATTTCACATAAAAAACATAAAAAGCAGTAGTAAAATATAACATTTAGGATTGTTTGAAGTTTCTGCCAACTTATCTTCAAGCTTGAGTCTATTTTTCTCCTTTGTTTATTCATATACTTAAAATTCTGCCTCTAGAATGAAAAATACTCAATTACAAAATGTTACAGAATTTTATAATTTTTTTTTTTTACGTTTTGACCGGTATGGAGATTAGTTTTCAGTATACATCGTGGTTGTTCATCTTTTGTCATTATGCCGATGGTTTTTCTAAACTGTGCGTACTGTCAGAATAGGAAAAAGGAAATTTACAAAGCAGCGAAAAGGAAATCTTGTTGCAGTGGACAATATGACAAAAAGGGTGTTACCCCCTCCCGCTCAAATCTGTTCTTTGAACAATGAAAGCGATTTTAAATACTAACATTTTTCAAGTCATGTAACTTTAAAACTTACCTTAATCGTGCTCGCCATTGTAGCACAGGACTATATAGTCCTGTTTTTTTTTTTTTCTTTTTTATTTCAGTTGGAATGTCTATGTGTGAGGTTTTTATTTCTGGCGATGAGTGTGTTAAGTTGAGGTTCCACTGAGCAGTGTTTGGAGCGGATGAGATTGTGCTAACGCTGGAAGTGAAGTCAACCAATAGCAGGAAGAGCTTTCTATTGGTTCTGGCCGACGCAGCTCGAAGAAACAGGATATTTGGGAGAGGAGAGATAAGGAGGCCTGAAACAATGTTGGTATCCTGTATACCATGAGTGTGGTTACTTTAAGAGACAGAGCAAAACCTATGTTCACTTCACCTACAGTGGGGAGTCCTTGAGAAGAAGGCATCCTGGACAATATGACTGTCTATTTAATGTTACAGCTTTAACTACAGTTTCCTCCATATTTATGCACAGAGTTACTACAATATATTAATATAGCAAACATAATGGAAAAATAGTTGGATTGGGATACAGGAGTATAATAAGAATATCATGGGTAGCTATTTTGATTTAATATAATTTTGTAAAACTGAAGAAGATGATGTAAATTTGTTGTAAATAAAAGAAATAAGGGACGACCCTGGGAAAGCTAAGTGGGCAAAAAAATTACTATATAATAAAGTACACCAGCACAATTATGATAAAATCAACCATAGTAAGCATAAAATAATCATAATTATAGCACTGCAAAGTTTAGTTAAGTGTCATATGGTATAGTGTATATTAGACTGTATCATATTGTACTATGTACTATGCAATGTACCAGGCTTTAATGCATTATAAAAGACAGACAGAAACACCAGTTACAGGCAGGATGCAGTTTTTGTCAGGGTTGCAGGCAGAGAGTTCGGGAAACAATGAAGTAATACAGTTTCTACTTGACAGATAAAAACAGTTCTGATTCTGAAGTCAGACATCGTACTGAACCCAAATAACCTGTCCAAGCACACAGCTGCTTACCATACTCTGTGTAATATAGCTGCGATTAGATAGCAACACACACAATCACAAATTGCGTTGTGAATATGTGTGAGTATACATATGGTGTGTGTGTGTGTGTGTGTGTGTGTGTGTGTATGTGTGTGCTCAGCCATGTCTTGATGCTCGTGTGAGCAGTGGTGCGTTTCTGGGCTGCAGATGGCATTGCGTAATGGCGGTTGCTTTGAGGAAGTCATGAAGTTACGAGAGGTTTGTTAACAGTTAGTGACAAAAACACTTTATTTGCTTCAAACTGCCTCTCTACTTCCAGAAAGACAAATATAAACCTAATGACAGATTATTTTATTAATTATACTGTAATCATCATGAATGACTGTATTTTAATGCCTCAGCTGAAACTTTTGAACACCCCCCCCCTCTAATGTTCTGAAGAGATTACATAAAAAGGATTTCAACACATTTGATAGTTGGGAACAGAGCAATAAATATTGCAAGAGTGTTAATTCTGCAACACCATGAGAGCAGTGGACATACCTATTGTTACAACATGATTATTTTATTATTATTTTAAGAATTGTTGATATAGATTTTTACTGGAAATTCAGGAGGAATTGTTTCATTTGATAAAATTTAAATTACAATACAATTTATAGTTATTTTTATGATTGTATTGAAGCACTTTTTACATTTGTTTTCACATTTTGCAAGCATCTATATTTCATCGGAGTATTTTCATTTAGGGAAAGTTTTACTTTTGTAACACATATCGTGCAACATTGACGTGAAGAGAAAAAGCTTAAAAATAATCTGTTGTAAGAGTACAGTCGTAACCCCCAGGTTCTCGTAAGAGTTTGCGTGGAGTGAGTGTTCTCTCTTTGTGTGCGTGTAACAATAGAAATCTCTCTAAAAATGCATAATATGCAGGAAAATGAAACACTGAATTGCTTAAATTATTATAATATAGTTATCATTGGTCAGCGCTTTTAATTAAAAAGTACAATCAAAAGCGAGTTCAGTGGAACCTCGATACTCACAACCTTGACACTCGAGACCTCAATAGTTCGCGACTTTTCATTTGGAACCGGACTAAGAGTAATTCGCGACAAATCTAATAGTTTGTGAGAAGCTGCAAGTGGCTCGAAAGGGCAGAGTAACATTTCAAAACAGAGTTTGTACTAATAAATTACATAAAAAGTTTGAAAAACTATTCTATTATTGTATTATTCATTTAAAGTAGTAAATAAAACATTTATGACATATAATTCACAATTTTGTTGAGTTTACAGTACAGTACATGTACAATTCCCCTTGAAAAAGGAACCATCAAAAGGAGAGAGTCAAAACCTCACGAGGGATAATAGAACGTAACCCCCACGAGTATTGAGGATGCACTATACTTATATACTTTAACTTAGAAAAAGAATTATGTATTTCATACACCACTGGTTATTAAATTTATTTTCATGTTAATGTCAATTCTAATTCTTGTCCAGCTTGCTAAGAGCAATGTGTTATACTTCTGTAAAATTTGATTCAATTCAGTGTAGCGATTATACATTTTCTTCAAAGGAATAAGTTCTACAGTATATTGCACTTTACAGTAGGGGCCATCAACTGTAGAATCGTGGCTTCTGTAGCAGATCTCATTTAGTGGTGGCCATTTTAACTATAGACAGCCCAAAAAAAATAGAAAGAATTCCCACAGACCTCCATATTTTCAGTTGCCCACTCTGGTCTAATTACAGAAGAAATAACATGGCTAGTTAAAAAAGAAGGAAAAGAAAAAGTTCATGTTAAAAACAGAATGTTTAAGGATATTGGGAAGAGAAGTATGTGCTTATGCTCTGCTCCCAGTTCCAGAACAGATGTCTCATCTGTTCAGAGTCCTTGACTCTAGTCAAAACAATGCAAAACACTTGTTATGTTTTGTCTTATTTATAGCCATGGAGTAATCATAGTTTTAAAAAAGCATTAAAAGGTAGCTGTTGTCGCTCTTTAGTCATTTTAGTTGAGTTGTAAACAAGGAATTTTACATCGATTAACCTTTACAGATTTTAGTAAAAGTTTTATGTTGATAAAACCAAATCTTTGTTTATTGTATGTTTTTTTTGGAACATAATGGAATGGTTTAAAAAAAAAAAATGCATTGTTGAAATAAACATGTTTTTGTCAGAAAGGTGGGGTGTAAAAGATTATATATGGTGTATTATGAAAGGGACGTAATTCTCTCGCTATCACTGTCTCTATTTGGTCTGTTTCTCTTTTTCTCTCTCACTTTCTGGAGTGATGTTTGATTTTTATGGCATCCTGCAGGATGTCTGTAGGAAGTCACCTATGCTCTTTCCCTAAGTGAGCCGCATGGCCGAGTCTGTATATGCGTATGTGCGTTGTAGTGGTAATGCTGTTCATTGGGGGGGTGGGGGGGGGGGGGGGTGCGAAACAGGGAAGGGCGCTTCCACAAGAATGTCCTGTACAACACACACACACACACACACACACACACACACACAAGCACACACACACACACACACACAAGCACACACACACACACACACACATACCCTTATCGCCACTATAAATACACATTTCAGTGTGCCTACTTAACGCTTTCTATTTAACATTTCCTACAGTTTGTTCGCCTCAGTATGTATGCGAAGAAAATGTGTAAAAGCACTCATTTGCATAAATTTGGTGTCTCAATGTTAAACAAGCCAAAGAGCATCAAAAGCAAAAAAGGTGGTCACAAACTCCCTGCTCACAGCACCTCCTACAGACTCACACAGTTACTGAAAGAGGGTCAAGTGAGCATTGAAAAAGCAAGAAGATATTATGGTGTGTGTGTGTGTGCAGCTCTGTGTGCCCTGATTGTGGTCCATAAGGTCTCAAAGGTATCAGGTTATTATCATCTCTTTCCACAGCCTTTTATAGCGATACTTACTGCAGTAGTGAAGCGGATTTTACGAGCTCTAAACCAAATCTGTGCCAAAGTTGACGATATACTTCTCTTATTTAGAACATTCGTAGAGAAATAAAGATGTTGCCTTCATTTAACAATTTTAGATGTACTCTGTGAATACCAGTGAAAAACCTGCATTTTAGGTTTATGGATTACATCTGTACATACATAAAGTGTATGTTGGCCATTACATAGCTTTAATGCTCATCCACCTAAACATAAAATGGGCTGCCTGGTTTTCAACATTGGAAATCCAATCCATCCCAAGCCATCCTCAGACAAGTGACTAATTCTTGCTGTTGAATGTCAAATTAACAGGCTTAATAGGCTATTTAATAATTGACCAATTTCAATGCATATAGTTTCAAACAGTTCAAGAAAAATTAAAGGCATTATTTGCCATTTTAGCGCTAACACAAAGGTTTTTTTTTGTTCATTTCATTCAGTGCTCCCATGTTAATGTCATGGCTGGCTGAATGAAAAATATCCTGTAAAATAACATTTGTGCTCATAGACAATGGCATATCCTGGCCTTTAAATAGAATTTTCCATAGAGAATAACAAAATCCACTGAAAATGTAAGCAATAATATTTTGATTTCCAAATCAAACTGCAAGCAATTATATTCTGATTTCCAGTGTGTGGTGTTATTGGGATTTCACTCTAACCTTCTAACAGTGGATAATTGGAATTATGGATCCTTTGTCTAGCTCCTGTACTTTGCCGATGTAGCTTTCGACTTTAGTGCCCTGTTTCTAAAGGCTTTCTGGTAACCACACAATACTGTAATCAAACAACAGGTTGTGATAAATACTGGAAAAATGTGCTTTTAATAATGTATTGTGTTTCTAAGCAAATGACACTTCTTGTGCAATAGTTATTATAGCACTTCTGCTACTAGCATTTCCCTGAAACAAGTTTACTTGCAGTGCATGAATACAGAGCAAGTAAACACACACTTGCACATACACTCGCCCATATACTGTAGACACACACATGGTCACTCTGTTACCACAGCATTGCGGACTGATGAATGGTGATAAAAGAATTTCTTGATTTGTGTGAAAGGCAGGAAGTGGTCTTGCCTACAGTAAGTTGCATGAGGGTGAGTGTGCCTGGCTCCTTTTCTGCAAGTCAATCTAGTAAACCTTGGGGAAACCCTCTGGCACCCTCACCACTGGGCTCTTTCTATCAGCAGAATGTGAGGTTACTGGGCCACACGACTTAAAAACACACAAAAGCACACACTCAATCATTGAAACACACACATGGACATTCACATAAACGGTTCTTTGTTGCTACAGGAAATCATGGCTGAAGGTATGCTGTGCCAGATGCCCTGAGGAGAGGAGAGAATTCCTGTATTCTCACGTTAAACGGAGGAGAGCGTTTGGGTGGGGGGGTTTCATATGAGATGTACAGCAGAGCTGCAGATATAAAATCCACCCATGTGTATATCTCAAACAGTAGCGATTCAACACATTTGTTACGCTCAAATGCAGGCATGTGTGCATAATATTTACGAGGAAATTTCATAAATGCAACTCACACTTCTGGTATTTCCACTACATCTGAAGTGCACTTTTTTTGGTCAACTCAAAATTAGCAGCTAAAGCTAAATGTAAATACAGTGCAATTATGATGTTCCTGTAAGCTTTGTCTTTTTTTCCTGACAATGTTTTTACATTGTTTGTTTAAAAGATTGCATGGCTAGGTGTTTACTGGTCTAAATAGTTTCAGTCTTAAGCTAGCTTCAGAGCTCAGTAGTCCATATTTTCTATTTGCCCTGTGATTGTAATCACTTGACCAGTAAGTATACACATTTGTATTTCCAGTTCAGTTTAAACACACCGCAAATCTTCTGCCATTCTGTACCTGGAAACAATGTTATTTCTGCTTCTAATGTAAAAATACATACAAATGAATGATTTATTGTATTGAACATTGCTAAGAGGAGCTTCAATATAAGACTCTAAAGCTTAGTTCAGTATTTTTAATTCATTGTCAATCCCAATTGATTTCAGGACATCTAACGTCTGCAAAAACATTAAATATGCCCAAAAAAATAACACATTTGCAGAGGTTTCTTGTCCCCATCTGACTACATCAAGCATGAGCAAATACCTCATTCTCCAAGCCTAAAAGTTCAGTTTAACTCAAGAACAATTCTCCCCTAAGTTTAAAAGTATGCTAAAAAAAAATGTTAAGCTTTTAAAGTACTAAATATCACTAGATTTCACACTGATCAACATTGCATTCATTCACACACATGAGCCGCAAAATACATCCACAACACAGTATCAATACCCAGGTTCGGAAACTTAATATTCTTGCTGCAAACTTTCAGACACTACACGCATTGCTGTGTGTTGGATGCAACAGCCTGGTTCATCATCACACTGGAAACAATCACTCTAGAGAGTGCACCATGGTGTGAGGGTTAAGTTTTAAAGATTACTTAAATACATTCACGCTTTACCTATTAATGTTTAAGGTAAATATTTTTCCCGAAACAAACAAGTTCACAGAAATACATTAATTAATGCCATACATGAGAGCAAGATCACATGAGACAGGAGAGGAGAAGAGAAGAGAAGAGAGGAAGAGGAAAGAACAGGAATGAAGAGGAGAGGAGAGGAGAGAAAAGCAAAGTAGAGGAGAAGAGATGAAAGGAGAGAAATTAAAAGGAAGGAGTAGGGGATGAGAGGAACGGAAAGAAAAAGAATGAAGAGGAACGGAAAGAATAAGAGAGGACAGAAGAGAGGAAAGGAACGAAGGTGCGTGAAAAGGAGAGAAATTAAGACAGGAGAAGAACCATTACCTCAGAGAACGTCTACCCTCTTGCCACGGCGAGCTCATCTGTGCTGGCCTGCTTGCCGCCACTCTGCACATGCAAGCGTGTGTGCGTGTGTGAGCCAGCGTCTCTGTCACAGCTTGGCAGAGGCCCTACTGGAGGACTCCTGGATAACAAATGTCTGGGAGTTCGGCAGGTTTTCTGCACATGCTGTTCACAATGAATGTGACCAGACCACAAGTCTGTCCCCTTGACACACAAGCATACGCACACACAAATAAGGAGAAAGAAAAAAGACCAGAAAGAAGAAAGCCACAGTCTGATCCCAGCACAAATAGCATTCCTGAATGCCAGATTTCTTGGATCGGTACACAGAACTTCTGGCATGCTCCTTTAGCTGGAGCGAAGACAGGGATAAGATTTAGCTGCTGGGTGTGTTTATATGTTTATATGTATTTGTATGAGTTCCTGTGAATTTTCTCATATACTTAAACGTCTTTTTTCCTCTTTTCCACCTCTGAGTATGAAACCTCAGATTCAACACCTCAGAGGAGACCACATACAGCACACCACATCTACCAATGTGTAAAAAAAATGTTGAATTTAGTTTCAACATACAAAAGCATCCATACATATGAACCATTTCTATGGCAGCTGGCCAGTAGAGATGCATGGGTATGCAGGGATATTCAATGAGATGAACTGATTAGTGGCTATTTAATTACAGTTAGAAAAATCTATTAGTAATTAGTATTAGTTATTAGCATGCCATTACAAGTTATTGGGGTTCACGGTGGTGCCGCATTTTCCATGTTCCCTGATTCAAGCTTGAGTTTCTGTGTGTGTGAGGTTTCACATGTTTTCCCTAGTGTTCATGTGCGTTTCCCATAGGTTCTGTGGTCTGGCGTTTGGGGCTGCCTATAAGTGTGTGTGCATACTGCCTTGCAAAGGGGCATAATTATAACCTATACACTAGCCTTTGCAATATATATTTTTAATTAACCAAGATTTATATTTATTGTTGGTGGGTTAGAATGACTTTTCTTTTTCAAACCAACTTCTTCACAGAACAAACAGTTATTTCACCTCAAATAAATCGTTTATAGCCTGCAGACAAACGTGAGCATATCTTCAAATTAAACACCCTAAAAATGGAATTCTCGCTTTGTCAAATTCATTTTTCACTTGTACAGTAGTTCATTGAGGTGCATACATAAAACATATCAGATTGCAGTCTTTAAGATCATGAAGCCTACGGCCAGAAAAGTGGACAAACTATATCAGGTGTTTAGTGGCCTCTGGCCAGGAGAACTTGTAGTACGATATCATCCGTTTTTCTTAGAGGTCACAATAAAAACTGGGCAAGGTTTAGGGTTAGAGATTCCCATGTCTGTCAGTGCTTGACAAACTTTTCAGAAAGCACAAGCCAGTCTTTACTGTAATCCCAAACCACACGTAGATCAGGAAAATAGATTTAATGCTGGAGATGAAGATGATCTAGAGATAGCTGATTTTTAAAATGGACTGGGAATTATAAAAGCACTTCTTCAGCTGTGGACCATAGTCATGACTCAGACTTCTGTTGCAGTAAAGGAAGTATACTTCATGAGCCCAACAGCTTGGATAAAGGTTAATTAATATAACATTCGATCGCATACAAGCACGCAGTCACACCTGACACAGCACGCACATGCTGAATTGTACTCTTTTCCACATCTGTTGTACTCCTCTGCCGTTTCGCAGTGTAGTGTGAGATAATGTGAGTTAGTAAGAGAAATCTGGAGTTTTCATCATTTTATTTCAAACCAGCCTGTCTGCAACCGTTCTGCAGTTAAAATCACAGAGCTCACGCTTTTTCCTTTATTCTCATTTTTGAAGTGAACATTTTTTGGCTATTATCTGAATAATTATATATACAGTAAGTGCGAGTGCAATGTTCAGGTGCTCCTATTCCAGTGGGTGATAAAAATACAAATGAATGAATGTTTAATTATATATATTAAATTTTACATATATATATATATATATATATGTAAAATTTAAT
>JAAIIK010018280.1:891-13096 GCA_014706435.1 Silurus glanis | reverse complement strand
TGTGTGTGTGTGTGTGTGTGTGTGTGTGTGTGTGTGTGTGTGTGTGTCAGGACATTACTGTGGCATGGTTCTCGTCTGTCTAACTGGGTGGGGATTCTCAGTCAGGGTCTCCGAGTTGCCCCTCCTGAAGCTCCAGTCACAGGCTACATGGTGAGAAACAGAGTGTTTATAAGCCTGTAATAAAGCCTTATACAACACAACATTCATCTATTTAACTGTACCTCACTCTATAAGGAAGCTGTGTGTGTGTTGTGTGACAGGGTGGTGTGATGAAGCAGAGTTAGGTGATGGTAATTAGTGTCTCCACCCTGTTGTTGATTATTTTCCTGTAACTGCATGCCCCCAAGAATTTTATTCCTCTCACACCACAGTAGTTTACCATCAATGCCTTCTGACCAATCACAGTGCAGGAACTCTGGGGTGTGAAATGATCAGGGTGTGATATGTAACAGTGTTGATTTGTTCTTGTTTTTGTTTCTCTGTAGTTTGGAAAAGGGATTTATTTTGCTGACATGTCGTCTAAGAGTGCTAACTACTGTTTCTCCACTCCGAAGAACAACGTGGGATTACTGTCACTGAGCGAGGTGTGTGACCTAACCCCTAACCCCTAACCCTAACCCTAACCCTACACCTAACCCTAAACCCTAAACCTAACCCCTAACTCCTACCCCAGAATTCAACTATTTTATCTGTGTAGTGTTTGTAACAGTGGAACCCAGCCATTAGGGAGGCACAAGCCAGTGCACTCTTAGTGCCGGTCCCAAGCCCGGGTAAATGGGGAGGGTTGCGTTAGGAAGGGCATCCAGCGTAAAACATGTGCCACATCAAATATGCGGATCACAAATGAGAATTTCATACCGGATCGGTCGAGGCCCGGGTTAACAACGACCGCCACAGGTATCGTTAGCCGACAGGGTACCGGTGGAAATTGGGCTACTGTTGGCCGAAGGAGGAGAAGGAGAGGAGGAAGACGTCTACAGAGACGGCAGGAAAAGGAGCAGTGTAGGAGAGTGGAGGTTCAGGTTGGTACTTTAAATGTTGGTACTATGACGGGTAAAGGGAGAGAGATAGCTGATATGATGGAGAGGAGAAAGGTAGATATGTTGTGTGTTCAGGAGACCAAGTGGAAAGGGAGTAAGGCCAGGAGCATTGGAGGTGGGTTCAAACTGTTCTATCATGGTGTGGATGGAAAGAGAAATGGTGTAGGGGTGATTCTGAAGGAAGAGTACAGTAAGAGTGTAGTGGAGGTGAAGAGAGTTTCTGATAGGGTGATGTACGTGAAGCTGGAAGTTGAAGGGATGATGATAAATGTCATCAGTGCCTATGCTCCACAAGTTGGCTGTGAGATGGAGGAGAAGGAAAGATTCTGGAGTGAATTAGATGAAGTGGTAGATGGTGTACCTAGGAAAGAACGATTGGTGATTGGGGCAGACTTTAATGGGCATGTTGGTGAAGGGAACAGAGGTGATGAGGAGGTGATGGGTAGGTATGGCCTTAAGGAGAGGAATGTGGAAGGGCAGATGGTGGTAGATTTTGCTAAAAGGATGGAAATGGCAGTGGTGAACACTTATTTTAAGAAGAAGGAGGATCATAGGGTGACGTATAAGAGTGGAGGAAGGTGCACACAGGTGGACTATGTTCTATGCAGGAGATGCAACCTGAAGGAGATTGGAGACTGTAAGGTGTTGGCAGGGGACAGTGTAGCTAGACAGCATCGGATGGTGGTCTGTAGGATGGTTTTGGAGGCGAAGAAGAAGAGGAGGAGAGTGAGGACTGAAAGAAGAATAAGATGGTGGAAACTGAAGGAGGAAGACTGTAGTGTGAGGTTCAGGGAAGAGGTCAGACAGAGGCTCGGTGGTGGTGAAGAGGTGTTGGGTGATTGGGAAACTACTGCAGGAGTGATGAGGGAGGCAGCTAGAAAAGTACTTGGTGTGACATCTGGAAATAGAAAGGAAGACAAGGAGACGTGGTGGTGGAATGAGGAAGTGCAGGAGAGCATAAGGAGAAAGAGGTTGGCAAAACAGAAGTGGGATAGACAGAGTGATGAGAAAAGTAGGCAGGAGTACAAGGAGATGCGGCAGCAGGTAAAGAGGGATGTGGCGAAAGCCAAGGAGAAGGCATATGAGGAGCTGTATGAGAGGTTGGACACTAAGGAAGGAGAAAAGGATTTATACCGATTGGCCAGGCAGAGGGACCGAGCTGGGAAGGATGTGCTGCAAGTTAGAGCAATAAAGGATGGAGAGGGAAATGTGTTGACTAGTGAGGAGAGTGTGTTGAGAAGGTGGAGGGAATATTTTGAGCAGCTGATGAATGAGGAAAATCAGAGAGAGAGAAGGTTGGATGATGTGGAGTTGGTAAAGCAGGATGTAGATAGGATTAGTAAGGAGGAAGTGAGAGCAGCGATTAAGAGGATGAAGAGTGGAAAGTCGGTTGGACCAGATGACATACCTGTAGAAGCATGGAGATGTTTAGGAGAGCTGGCAGTGGAGTTTTTAACCAGATTGTTTAACAAGATTCTGGAAGGTGGGAGGATGCCTGAGGAATGGAGAAGGAGTGTGCTGGTACCGATCTTTAAGCATAAGGGAGATGTGCAGACCTGCAGTAACTACAGGGGAATTAAGTTGATCAGTCACACCATGAAGTTATGGGAAAGAGTAGTGGAAGCCAGGCTGAGAGAAGAGGTGACCATCTGTGAGCAACAGTATGGTTTCATGCCGAGGAAGAGCACCACAGATGCCTTATTTGCTTTGAGGATGTTGATGGAGAAGTATAGAGAAGGACAGAAGGAATTGCATTGTGTATTTGTGGATTTAGAGAAAGCGTACGACAGAGTGCCGAGAGAGGAGTTGTGGTACTGTATGAGGAAGTCAGGTGTGTCAGAGAAGTATGTGAGGGTGGTGCAGGACATGTATGAGGACAGTGTGACAGCGGTGAAGTGTGCAGTAGGAACCACAGAGTGGTTCAGGGTGAGGGTTGGACTACATCAAGGATCTGCCCTGAGCCCTTTCCTGTTTGCAGTGGTGATGGACAGGTTGACGGACGAGGTCAGACAGGAGTCTCCATGGACTATGATGTTTGCGGATGATATTGTGATTTGTGGTGAGAGTAGTGAGCAGGTTGAGAAGAGCCTGGAGAGGTGGAGATATGCGCTGGAGAGAAGGGGAATGAAAGTCAGTAGGAGTAAGACAGAGTACATGTGTGTGAATGAGAGGGAGGGCAGTGGAGTGGTGCGGTTGCAGGGAGAAGAGGTGGAGAAGGTGGAGGAGTTCAGGTACCTGGGGTCAACAGTGCAAAGTAATGGAGAGTGTGTTAGGGAAGTAAAGAAAAGAATGCAGGCAGGGTGGAGTGGGTGGAGAAGAGTGACAGGAGTGATTTGTGATAGTAGGGTATCTGCAAGAATGAAAGGGAAAGTTTATAGGACTGTGGTGAGACCTGCGATGTTGTATGGATTAGAGACCGTGGCATTGAGTAGAAGACAGGAGGTGGAGCTGGAGGTAGCAGAGCTGAAGATGTTAAGGTTTTCGTTGGGAGTGACGAGGATGGACAGGATTAGAAATGAGTTTATTAGAGGGACAGCACATGTAGGATGTTTTGCTGACAAGGTGAGGGAGGCGAGATTGAGATGGTTTGGACATGTGCAGAGGAGGGACATGAATTATATTGGTAGAAGAATGCTGAGGATGGAGCCACCAGGTAGGAGGAAAAGAGGAAGACCAAGGAGGAGGTTCATGGATGTGGTGAGGGAAGACATGCAGGTAGTTGGTGTGAAAGAGGCAGATGTAGAGGACAGGGTGGTATGGAGACGGATGATCCGCTGTGGCGACCCCTAATGGGAGCAGCCGAAAGAAGAAGAAGAAGAAGTGTTTGTAACAGTGGACATTTTCGCAAAGCAGCTTCACAGAGATAAAGAGGTTATAAAGTTTAGTGTTTATACATTTGTTCCCTATGAGTTTCTCCTTAATGATCCAGTGGTGACTATGGTGAAGGAAAAACCCCCAGAGACTTCATGAGGAAGAAACATTAAGAGAAACCAGACTCTAAAGAGAACCTCATCCTCAACACCGAATGTCCATCATTACAGTTCCATCAGTGTTGAGGTTCTAAAGTGTTCAGTGATTATGTTTACATGCAGACTGTGGTCCTGAGCACATTGTAGCAGACTGTTAATATTAATTACAGTCCAAATCACCTGAGAACCAAATACCTGAGAGACGTCTCTGAGTGCATTTTTACTCGTCTCTCAGCACCGCGTTTCAACCCATCGCAATGACCACACTGAGATTTATGTAAGCTATAAGCTAGTTAGCTTTTCAGTCAGGAAGCATGCTTTAGTCATGGCTGTTATGCTAACGAGCTTATTTAACAGCAGGCTAATTCATGTGAGCCGTCATTAGGGAACATTCGAACACTTGTCTTCATCATCAGACAAAAACAAATAGATGATGTAAAATTTTAAATGATTATAAATACGGCTCCGAATAGCAAAGCTGATCGTGCGTTTGCTCTCAGGTTGCTCTCGGAGACTGTAACGAGCTTCTGGATGCTAATTACGATGCTGACAAACTGCCTTCAGGGAAACACAGCACTAAAGGTCTGGGCCAGACCGCCCCGGACCCCAACCACTCCGTCACTCTGTAAGTGTTTAATCTGATTGATCAGCTGCTGAACAGAGTTCTGCTTTCAGTCACACTACTGAACATCTCGAACAGTTACAAATCTGCAGGAATCACTTCATCAAATTCTTTTATATATTTTGGTAATTAGGTTTTTCTAAATTCTCTCTGAGAGGAAGAAACTGATCTGTCTGAATGTTCACATTAGCTTGTGTGCAGTATACAAACATCACGACTGTGCGTGTGTGAGTGTGAGTGTGAGAGCATGTGAAGCTCATAAAGAGCTACTCTAAGCACATGTTTACTGACCTCCACTGTACTGCCAACATTTAATCCTGTGTGTATAGTTGAGAAGACTTGTTTAGCTCATTTACATCTACATTTACTGCATTTAGCAGAAGTCGTTATCCAGAGCGACGAACAAAAGTGTTTTGATTCTCTATCAATGAAGAAATCAACACTGGTTCACTGGGTTACAGACTTAAGATACAACCAGTCTACATTGTGTTGAGAGAAATAATAGCACACTTTTTTCAATATATCAACAAAGACAAAAAGTAACTGAGTTGAAATTCCCTTAGGGATGGTGTGAAGGTTCCTTTCGGACCTGCAGTGAGAACCAGCGTGGGACAGAGCGGAGGATACACACTCCTGTATAACGAGTTTGTGGTGTACAACCCTGCTCAGATACGCATAAAATACCTGCTGAGGATCCAGTTTAATTATTCAGCTCTGTGGTGAGAGAGAGAAAGTGTGTATGTGCGTGTGTAGAATCCTTCTGTTGTTAAATACTTAGTTTGTCACTGCTGAATGAAAGAAAAACATGGACATGTTTTTTAAACCTCAACCGTAACCATTAAACCCTAATGCGGTTTTGTAGTTTTTTGTTCAAATAAAATGTGTAAGAAACTTAACATTTTTTCCAGCAGTATCCTGTGTGGGGCTAAAGCGCGTCGTCTGGGGGCTAAAGCGTGCCGTCTGGGGGCTAAAGCGCGCGTCTGGGGGCTAAAGCGCGCCATCTAGGGGCTAAAGCGCGCCGTCTAGGGGCTAAAGTGCGCCGTCTGGGGGCTAAAGTGGGCCGGCTGGGGGTGGGATGGGGTTATAGCATGTGTGATTGAGATGTAATTAAAATAGTTTGAGGTTTGTATTTAATTCCAGAGGCAGTTAAAATAATCAGCATTTATGTTGAGCAATGATTTTTGAGGTGAGCAGAGAAACATCCAAAATCACAAACTTTGCCTGAAAGCAAACAGAAATTAAATCAGTTTTTAAAGTGCTGTAGCTTTTCTACATTAAACTGTAAGGAGATTCTACATCAACACTACAAACAAAAACAAAACTCATGTCCATATTATACAGAGGCAGAACAGGATGTTAACCCCTTAACCCCTATCTCCAGACCCTGATCTCCTAATCCACATCTCCAAACCTCTAACCCTGATCTCCAGACCCTGGTTTTCAAAAGCCTAACCACTGTGTTCTTTACTGAAATGTGTTGAAATGATGTGCTGAACTGCACTCAGTCTTTCTGTGGGTTTATTAATATTTTGGAGAGATTCTGGAATAAGAAACAGCACTGTGATGATGCTTACAAAGGCTCCTGGATCTCCAGCTTTACTGTTCATGGTCTTCTGATTAAAGGTGATGATGATGATTATTAGGAGGAGGAAGAGGAACTGTTTAGCTTTTTGAGCTTCCTCCCAGGAGCATGAGGATGTAAAGGAAGATGATGATGATGTCCAGGTAGATGATTAAAGCAGCGAAGATGTACTCCTCAGGATTCAGGCTGTATTTCTCTCTCCCCATCACCAGCTGACAGTCGATAGCCAGGAACTACATAGAGATAGACAGATGTTCAGCATCACACTTAGAGACAGATGTTTCACTTTTCACAAACAGTTGCTGTAAATTCCCTGTACTGAACCTCAGGCATGAAATTAAATCTTAAATATATGCAGTATTTTCCTGTCAAATCACCAGATTCCCTCAGGGCTGAAAGATCCAGATGATCCACCTTCTCATTTTATATCTCACAAAGATACAAATATATGTATTTACACCCAAACGTTTCTGTGAAATGAAGTCGGAGGCCACGCCCCTTTAATATTTATATAAATTAAAATTAATCTGATATTCAGAATTCATTCTTTTTATTATTTTATCATTCAGTGTAAATCTGGATTTCTGCTCCTCGTATCAGTGACTCACCAGTGAGTAGACCAGAGCTCCGAGACACCCGTACACAACCTGCAGAGCGTTCGAGTAGTAAAACATCGTGAAGAACCCGAACATCAGCAGATCCACAGCCAGGACAATCAGAACCCCATTCCCCAACGTGAACTCCACACGCGTCTGAAACACACACACCATGCATTATACCTCAGCTCACACCTAGGAACTCTTTCTGGGAAGTGTGTGTGTGTGTGTGTGTGTGTGTGTGTGTGTGTGTGTGTGTGTGTACCTGAGCAGAGAAGATGATGATGCTAAATGAGATAACGAGTGTTGCTCCCATCGCGATAATCACAGCCGTGGTGTTGTGGTATGATGCAACAGTGCCAACCATGTAGGACAAACTGAGGGTCACTACTGACTACACACACACACACACCAAAGTAAGTTTGAGTTGTGAAAACGTTGTTTTTATTATGATGAGGAAAAATGACATATAAAGCAACAGAGTCTATTATTATGATTATAGATAGATTATGTCTATAGATAGATTATCTATAGATTATGTCTCTCTCTCACACACACACACACACACACACACACACACACTCTCTTACTAGGGAGATGAAGTTCCATGGGTGTTTGCGGCTGAGAGATGAAGAGAAGGTGAGTGCCAGTGCCACCACCATAAAGACGATGTAGGAACTGAGGTAGATCCAGAGGTTATCTTGCACCGCTTGCTTCACTGTCTCCGAGAAAGTAAACACACACACGACGGAGAAGGTGACCAACAGCTGCACAGTGACAACACTAAACACCTATACAGGTACACACACACACACACACACACACACACATGGTTTAGGTAAGGCCAAGGGATAGAGACGGGGTGGAGTTTTTGATATTCCATGTTTATGTTCACCTTTCTGATGAAGGCTCTTCGCACAGTTTTATCATCGAACTCAGACACCGAACACACCGATGCTTCAAACCCACTTCCTGTTGGGGAAGAAAATAAAACACAGTTAGGTGTTTCTAACCTCAAACTGAGCCTACTGAGATATACATGATCAATAATATCTGTGTTCACTGATGGGGAGAGTGTGTATGCCCCACCCACTCTGAGATGCCACGCCCACCCCAACAGCATTAGTTATTCATTAAAAACTATAAAAAAATATGATTCATTAAAAACCTTATTTATTACAAATAATCTTTTTGATTAAATAACTTTTCACTTTCATAAATATTTAAGAAGCTTTTGGTTTTATGGCTTTGGTTTATGAGCTGAAATCTGACTATTTTTAGTAAATTAAAAGTTGAAATGAGGAAACTGAAAAGGTTTGGTGTGTCCAGTGTTCAGCTCGAACCTGGTCCATCTGCTGCTGAGGCCTGAGTGTTCATCTCCGGAGCTGAAAAGTCTCCGCCTGGGGCTACTGGAGGGAACGTTTGGGAAACTGTGGGGACTGTGGGGACATAGGGGTAGTGAGGAGCCATGCCAGTAGGAGGCTGCTGCATGAAGGCCGTGTCAGTGGGGTAAGGAGGTGGGGCAAAAGTGGCCTCACTGCTTTCAGCTTCCATCTTCTCTGGTGTTGACTGTTTCTCAAATTCCATCATTCTGTAAAACAGGAAGCTGAAATAAAGGAATAAATGCCAATTAGCAACTTTAACAAGTTTATTATTACTGAAATTTCCTTGTGTCACACTTCACATGCACATTCCATTCGCTCCTGAATCTTTAAGAATTGTTGTAAAATTTAATTCTATAAAATAAAAGTTCTTTCTTTCTCACTGAGTGCAACATAAAACTAAATACAATAAAATTGCTGCAGGAGTCAAACAGCAGCACTTCCACCGTGATTTTAGAGCTGTGTGTATAATTATAATTTAAACTATAATAAGTAAATAATTAATATATTTTTATATCTGGAGTTATCTCCAAGTGTTACAAAAAATTGTCATTTCGTGTTCTTTTCTAATTTTATATAAAAAATGTACAATGATTTATAGAATTTTTTATAGAATTTTTTTATTTATTTACAGAATAAATTTTAAGAATTTCTAAGTAATTTTTTTGTCCAGAAGTTTCAGAACCCACATTTCAGTGGAAGATCAGAAATGAGAAAAATCGAATTTACTTTTATAAAGTAATTAGAACTCGATCACTTTCAGGTGTTTACTAATAATTAAACACTGATTTCATTCTCTCTCAGTCCCTCAGTTTCTCAACCTCCTCAGCATTTTTTCTACATTATTTTGTTGATATTTTTCATGTGTATTGAATTTATAAACATAATTTACATTTAAACTTATTTCATTTAGTATTTTATATAGTTTTTTATTACAGGATCAGGTGTGAAGATTCAGAAATACTATTACAAGAGTCGTTTCCCATTAAATCACAGGTAAAATCATATGTACACACACACACACAGTTTAAACATTAAAAATTCTTTCTTACCTTCTTCTGATATTTAAACCGAAAGACACTTTCACACACACTTTCCCACACTGTGACTCTTACACACTTTCCCACACTGTGACACTTACACACTTTCCCACACTGTGACACTTACACACTTTTACACTCGCAGTGACACACTTTCAGAGCGGAAACTTCTTTTTCTCACTTTGTTCCTACTGCAAAAGTTCCTCTGCTTGCAGCTTAAAAAAAACCAGTGTGTCAAAACTTGTGGATTTTACTGAATTACACAGTCTGCTTGACACACACACACACACACACACACACACACAAACACACAGGCAGTTTTACCAGCTTTTTGGTGTGACAGAAATTATGGTTTATTGTTGATATTTATATATGTATAATTGTTTTAACTGCTGCTTTGCAAATTACTTTAAGTCATATTACAGCTGAAATGCGTGTGTGTGTGTGTTTATACTTCCAGTGTTGTGTACAGAGATTTAACACACTGAGTGACCCAATGCAGTTGTTTCCCAGTTTCCTCTCTGTGGCTGAAACACCCCGATCTGTAAAGTTGAACGTGTGCATGTGTGTGAGAATTTCAGCAGCTTAGACAACTGTTTTTGTTTCATCATTAATAATTAATGATTTTATTTAAAAGAATATCAATTAATAAAAAAACTTTGTTTCACTTTCAAATAAAAATATTGTAATAATATAATAAGACTGTATTAAATGTCACTCTGAGTAGGAGCGCAGATGAAATGCAGTCTGTACAGGTGAAACTAAAAACAGTATTAAACCTGAAGTATAAATGATTTAAGTTTAATCATTAAAATAAGAGACTTTTCTGGTTCCAATACACATTTTTTTTAGCAAAACTTGTGTGATGTGAAATGTAAAGCAGCTTATTAAATAATTTTATGCAACACTTCTGTATCAGATTATATGAGGTGAAAAGCAAACTGACACACACACACACACAAAATCTTAAACATCTTTATTGTAAAAAATACATACAAAACCATTTTTCTTTACAAACTTAGAAAATGAAACAGGCGAACACATTTATACTGTAATAAATAAACACTGTGTGTGTGTGTGTGTGTATATACAGTCCATTTTTATTTCAATGTTAACTCAGACACACAAAAATAATGAAACACTGTAGATGTAAATGGATTCAATCATGAGGTGCTGAAATGTAACATTTTACTCATCACCATCATAATGGCATAACAGAATATTTTTTTTTTTGTACACACACACACACACACACACTCTCTCTCTCTCTCTCTCGCTCTTTGTACTCCAGAGGAACATCATTTATAAATAATAGTTTTGATATCACACCTGAAAGGCTGAAACACACATTAACATATCAAAAAAATGCTACAGAAGTAAAATTTATTATAAATATGCTTTACAACAGAACATTTGGCAAAACTCCAGAGTCACGTTGATAATGATAATAATAATAATAATAATAATAATAGGTTGACTGTAGTTTACAATAAGCACCATGAGATCTGATGCGATGATAAGTAAAGCATTTCTATATATTTAATAAATGTGTTTAAAATGGTCATGTTAGAAAAAGCTAAACCTTTTGAAACCCTGTGTGTGTAAGAGACACTTGGCTTTGGGTTTAAAAGTCAAGGGGAAGTGAAGTCACTTCTTTAAAAGTCCACTTCCTGTGTCCAAGTGGAGTCATAAGAACATGACAGTCCTGTTCATCCACATATTACTAACCTTCACCCTGTCCTTCAATCCTCGACCCAAACACACACACACACACACACACACACACACACACACACACACACGGCTTTCATTTCTGAGTGCGAATCAGTTCCTCTCATCTTTTACGGTTTATTTAGTTGATGTACCGTCTCACAGCGAGTGATGTCCTGCGGTAGCAAAAAGTAAAACAGCAACTCGTTTCCATTCCAGTCCTCCACCTCGTTCTCCTCCACCCACACTGTAGCACACTGATGGAGCGAGCAGCAGCACAAAGCCCTGAAACACACACATCTTCCATTTAGCAAAATAAGAAAAGCAGTTGTTCAATATCACCGTCTTCTTCACTTCGTCCCAAAAATGCAGTAGTGCGTCACTGACATACACAAGGATTTGATTTATTTCTGTTATTTAATTAGATTATTTATGTTTTGCCCTATTTATTTATTTCCCCTGAACACTGAATTTAGCTACTGTAATGATGTGAGATTAATCAGAGTTTAACAAGTTATGAAATGTTTTTATTTATTGTGAAAAACAATGTTAACCACTGACCCAAACTGAGTGCTGCACTTTATTCCTTTTGATTGTGTGGGATTAAAACTCGGTGCGCCGCTGATTGCGCGAGTCTTTCTAGTTTCACTATTAAAAGCAGTTTTTTACTGCATTGTATAATGACTTCTATTTGGACATTACAGGTGAATCACAACTTATTTAAAAAGTGTATTTGTCTGAATTCTCTTCGCAGTGTTGCGCTTTCATGGCTGCACATTGCTCATGTTACTCCTTGTGATGCTCTGGGTTTATTCTTCAGTTCAATTCCATACTTTTGTAGTGGGACACACTGGAGAACTTAAAAACAGTTCCTGGTGCTGGATGTGGTGAAGGTGATGAAACTGACCAGAGCCGAGCAGTCTGAGAGAAAACCAAACTCAGTTGAATGGATGTTCAGGGCAGCAGGGCTTCACAGAACTCCAGGAGTCAATACACCTACAGGGAAGAGGAAGTGCAGGATTAGGACACACTGTGGACATGATGTTTACTATTCTATATGCAGAGAGAGAGCGAGAGAGAGAGAGCGAGAGAGGGGTTACTTTTTGTGGTAGACACAGAGACAGGCGAGACGAGCGATGGTGTCCCCCTGCAGCAGCTCCTCCAGGCAGATGGAACACTCTCCACTATCTTTACTTAGAACATCAGCTGCAGGACAGACACACACACACACACACACACACACACACACACACACACACACACA
>JAAIIK010018264.1:0-11180 GCA_014706435.1 Silurus glanis | reverse complement strand
GTAGGTATAGTTTGTGAATGGAACACTTACCGATAATTGGACGAGACGCCTGTCATTCAAGATATACACTAAGTACAACAGTTTCTCCTTGCTTGCCAATGGTTAATTCTGTTATTTTCTTATATTTAAAAAAAATTTGTTTAAAGTAAACAGAGAATTTTACACATGTACAAGAAACAAAGTAAAAAAAATTCATTTCCTGTATACCATGAATGGCAGGTGTCTCATCCAATGATCGGTAAGTGTTCCATTCACAAACTATACCTACCTTTTCCGGTTTGTCTGAATTGTCGTTGTGTTTTCGGAATTGTTAACTTGTTTTCGGATTTGTTAATTTGTTTTTGCATTGGTTTTTGTTTTTTCGGATTTGTTATTTTGTTTTCGGATTTTATATTTTGTTTTTGCATTTGTTATATTGTTTTCGGGTTTGTTAGTGTTTTCAAATTTGTTAATTTGTTTTCTGATTCATAAATGTGTTTTGCACTTCTCGGCCACCGTACAACAACTTCTTTAAGGCATTAACAAATATTTCCATTACAATTAAAACATTGTTATCATTATCAGTTTAAAATAGGCATAAAAATGGGTTTCCTAATTTTAGCATTGTTTCCTCATTGTTTTCTCAAGCTTTTGAATGAAGGTGTAGTTAATTATACAATTAATATTGTATAATAGCATGGCATGTTGACAGATATGTATCATATTAATGTATTAATGTATCATATTAATATATTTTTTATTTATAGTCACTGGGACCTGCATAGCAAGTTCTATGTAATATAAGCCTATTAATAAACTTATTTATCAAATATGTTGTTGTTAGTAAAAAAAAATAAAAGAATAATAAATCTGCGACTATTGTTTAATTAGCTTGCCATTTTTTTTTTCAAGTTGCTGCTGCTTAAAGGCTGCTGAAAAAACAAATTGTAAGATATCCAAATAAATGTTAACCTGTGTGCCTCCTCATTGGCCTGGTTCAGATGGGAAGACATTCCTCAGCTGCTCAATCACTTGCTGTAGCTGTAGCACTGTGTCCTGTTCTGGCTCCAAATCTTCACCTTCTAGGTATTTACCATCAGATTGCAGTTACACAAACTTGATTTTGAACTTTATTTGCTGTAGCAGTGTCTAACATGGTATGTAAGGGAAAAAAATGTTTAAGTACAGTATATGTTTTATGTGTATTTCCTACCTGAAGCCTCAGTAACTGTGATCTCTTTGCTCAGGGCTTTCTCCTGGTGCACTACTGACACAGGCGATGACAAAGAGGAGGGAGCTGATCCATTGGCCTCTGAGTCATCTTTGGGCTAGAAACCATGAAACAAATACAAGCTGAATAAGTGTAGAAAACCAAATACAGTCAAAAGTTTAAACATTTTGAATTTGTAATATTGGTGCACTATATGATTTCTGTTGGTAAACTACTTAAAAGTACTTTGAAAAATAACTTGAACTTGAATTTTCAAATGCTTTAATATAATTTATATGATTAAGTATTAATTAAGTGATGCCAGATCTCTTCTACAACTGCATACTACCAAAAAACTGAGTGTTTTGAAAGGGCCCATATTATGAGCATAAGAGTCACAATACCTCACATATTATATCACCTATGGAGAGAAAATGTAACTTCAATATAT
Source organism: Silurus glanis (assembly GCA_014706435.1). Taxonomy (NCBI): domain Eukaryota; kingdom Metazoa; phylum Chordata; class Actinopteri; order Siluriformes; family Siluridae; genus Silurus; species Silurus glanis. Next base: position 9,540 of record JAAIIK010018264.1, on the reverse strand, counting down.
ACTGCTTACTCTATTCTATTGAAGCAGCTCCAGGCAGATCAATTACAGAATCTTCTGTAAAGCACATCAGGTTTTGCTTTACAAAATCACAGTGCATTATGTAATTTCTGATTCACATTTCCCATATTTTATGCTAGCTCTTTGTATTTCCACTCCAATCAGCCTTTCCCCACCAGATATAGCTATTTTTCCTTTATCATTTTGTCACAATTTATTTTGTCAATCATCCTACTTTGACCTCAGATACCTCTCTATATCTCTTTTTGTGTCTCTAATGCCCTCTCTATTATTCACTTTTATCTGTCATCTCTCATCTTAGCCTTGCACAGCTGCACTAGAGTTCTCAGTCTTTCATTGTCCTGGTTCTCATTGTTTCTTTTATCTAGCAGAAATAAATCCTGAAATTGTCCTTACTTTCCAGCTGCCTGTCTCCTTAACTTGGAAATGATTTACCTTTAATCTTCACAATTATACCTTCAGTCTTGCAACAGTAATTTCAACAAATATTCTCCTTTCTCAGACTTTGTAAATCATTGTCTTTTCATTCTCTATGTAGATTTTTTTTTAGATTCACCCTGTTCTTTCTCATTAAATCTCTTTATCAGAACTTTTTTCTCCCCTCAATTTAACTTAGACAGTCCCAATTGCCACTCTTCTCTTAAAATAACCCATGACTTTTCCTTCCTCCTTACTGATTTCCTTACATTTTGATTTAGGCAAAATCAGATTCTCATCCCCCTCAAACATTTACATTTACCTACCTGCAGCAGTAGCTCTCTGAGTCTATGGAGCTGTGACTCCAGTTGCTTGTTGTGATCCTCCAGTATCTGCATGCGGGTCTCCAAGCGACTCTTGTGTTGTCTAAGTATCCGAGCCTCAGCCAGAAGTTCCTCATCCTGCTGTCCAAGTGACAAGCCCAAGCCTGAAATGCCCTCCACCAGCTGAGGTGTTGCTGCTGCAGCCTCCTCATGCTTCCACTTCAGCCTCCGGTACTCACCTTGCAGCATCCTGCAAATACTTATCCATTACTATCAGACCAGCTTTCTTATTTTATCATTACATGTAGTCACAGTTTTATGGATGCTTAAATGCAGATTGTGATTTAAATTGAAGTCCAAACTTATTTTCTTACTTGCACACATTTTTTTTTAATTACAATGCTAGTCTTTACCTAATACCAGGACTATTTTTACTTAATATTATGACTTTTATTACTTTTGGACTGGAACATAAAAAGCACATGTAGACTCACTGATATTAATGCAAAATCGGAAGGGGAAAAAAAAGGAAGGATGCTGAGCTAATGTGCTGATTTTTTTTTTTTCATATGGAAAATAATGCCACCTTACCAAGAAAGACCACCTTGTCCTGAAGAGCATGTTTTTATTTCTTTACAACATGTAAATGAATGTTTATATTTTGTCTGCCTTTATATTGTTTAAATACAATGAACATTGTAGATGTGAAATATCAAAGATAGCTCATGTAGAAACATTAAAAACTGTTAATGAAATTTGTTGGACTGTTACAACTGACTAAAATAACTCTATAAGTGCATATAGAACTATAGATAATATCTGTTTACTATTAGCTAGTTAAAGCCAAAAAGACTATGCTTGTTCTTTACAATAAAAAGATAAAAAGAAGATAAAAAGAAAATTTCATTTGCATGACAAAAAACAATGCATGCAAACCAATTTGGTGTCCTTGAAAACTCTTTTAATTTTAATTAAACAAAGCAAATAAAAAGTATGCATTGTCACCAAAATACAATTTGTGATGATTTTTTTATATGTATGTATTGTTTTGAGTGTTAAAGCAATGTAAACATAAGTACACTGCAAGTGTGTCACTACCAGCTTTCCCCATTCACATCATTATGCACCTCATTTCCATTTGCTTTCATCAGCTGCTATATTTATATTGTGAAATGCAATAGATTGGTTTTAAATCTACAGATTGCATTGGTTGACATCCCTTGTACATTTTACTCTTTCATTTCCTGATGAACTGTGCAGTTCTGAATAGTTTTGCTGTTTAATGCCGCATCTGCGGTGACTCCAAATATATTTTCTTTTGAATCAGCAAACAAGAAACTAGCAATTTGTAGTGAGATATTTCTTTCTTTTTTACAACATTGTAAATGTTTGTTTTTACTAAGCTGGATGTTCATAGGGCTTTAATACAATTCTTATTTCTTTGAACATGTACTATCTTCATCGATATCAAGCTTCCTGGCTCCAAATGATAAATAATTAGGGGAAAACAGCAGAAAAGTACATTATAAAATGATAGAAAACAAGAAAGTACAAATTATAGAAATGGCCTGCATAATAATAGCTATAGCAATGCTTCAAATTCTTATTACAATACTAATAGTCTTTTAACAGAGGCAGCCATTATATGGGCCTTGAATTCACAGACATCAGCATGAATTACATGTTTTCATTTAGCTTCTTTGTATAAATAGCTCATAAGTAAATGCTCATAATGCTCATAATGCTCATAAATAAGTAGAATGGAAATAATTTTTATACCAAAACTAAACTAACAAATACATGAAATAAATAAATCAATGTGTGTGTGTATGTGTATGCATGAGTGCATCTTACCTGTTCTCATTTTCCAGACGGGCTAGTGTTCGTTGCAGTTCCTCTTTGTTGTGGCAGTCAAGGTGGGTGAGGAAGTGTGGCCCATGTGGACAGTCTTGTTGCAGAGCAGGGCTCGGGTGACGTAGGAGATATTGATCTTCATCCCTGAGTTATCATAAACAACAGATAACACACAATGAATTGAAAGGTTTTGTTCCACTAAATCATCAAGCATTGCACCATGTTCCTTTTTTAAAAAAGAATCAGAATTTTCCTGAAGAGTATTAAATGTTTTTTTTTCTGTTTCACATTGTTGAGATACCCCAAACATTTGGGGTATATAAACACAAACTAGGGCAATGTATGCATAAAGGATATGACAACATGGCCATGTACACATACATACACTTACATGTAAACTATGTACAGAATCTGATACACATCAGCACACACTGACAATGGAAACAGAGGAGAAAAGAACATTGACAAATGCGTATCAGTGTGCACAGCATAGTAACATTTAGCAAAATGACAGAACATAAACATATATGCATTATTTATACACTATAAAATACACTTACACAATGCGATTGTGCTAGATGCTAGAAAATTATATAATTATTATGTCAAGTTAGCAATGCACTACATAATGTTCTGTACACTGGAACAGTAAGGCTGCCTGCATCTTTGATTTAAGAGGTTTAATACAATTCTGAGGTCAATCAAAACATTGTAATATCAGCTTTTTGGAGGGAATGTTTGGACTGCCCCCTCCTTGAACTGCCACCTTAACGTGGTGGAGGGGTTTGAGTACCCGAATGACCCTAGGAGCTATGTTGTCCGGGGCTATATGCCCCTGGTAGGGTCTCCCAAGGCAAACAGGTCCTAGGCGACGGGTCAGACTAAGAGCGGTTCAAAACCCCTTATGAGAAAAAACAGACCAAGGACCGTGACGTCGCCCGGTATGGCGCAGCCGGGGCCCCACCCTGGAGCCAGGCCCGGGGTTGGGGCTCGTATGCGAGCACCTGGTGGCCGGGCCTTCCCCCACGGGGTCCGGCCGGGCTCAGCCCGAAGGAGCGACGTGGGGCCGCCTTCCAGTGGGCTCACCACCTGCAGGAGGGACCGTAAGGGGCCGGTGCTGAGAGGATCGGGCAGCAGTCGAAGGCGGGGGCCTCGACAACCCGATCCCTGGACACGGAAGCTAGCTCTAGGGACGTGGAATGTCACCTCGCTGGCGGGGAAGGAGCCTGAGATTGTGCGTGAGGTTGAGAGGTTCCGACTAGAGATAGTCGGGATCACCTCTACGCACGGCTTGGGCTCTGGAACCACACTCCTCGAGAGAGGATGGACTCTTCACCACTCTGGAGTTGCCCATGGTGAAAGGCGGCGGGCTGGTGTGGGTTTGCTTATAGCCCCCCAGCTCAGCCGCCATGTGTTGGAGTTTACCCCGGTGAATGAGAGGGTCGTTTCCCTGCGCCTACGGGTCGGGGATAGGTCTCTCACTGTCGTGTGTGCCTATGGGCCAAACGGCAGTGTAGAGTACCCGGCCTTCTTGGGGTCTCTGGGAGGGGTGCTGGACAGTGCTCCGACTGGGGACTCCGTCGTTCTACTGGGAGACTTCAATGCCCACGTGGGCAGCGACAGTGACACCTGGAGGGGCGTGATTGGGAGGAACGGCCCCCCTGATCTGAACCCGAGCGGTGTTCAGTTATTGGACTTCTGTGCTAGTTACAGTTTGTCCATAACGAACACCATGTTCAAGCATAAGGGTGTCCATCAGTGCACGTGGCACCAGGACACCCTAGGCCGTAGGTCGATGATCGACTTTGTGGTCGTTTCATCTGACCTGCGGCCGTATGTCTTGGACACTCGGGTAAAGAGAGGGGCGGAGCTGTCAACTGATCACCACCTGGTGGTGAGTTGGATCCGATGGCGGGGGAGGAAGCTGGACAGACTCGGCAGACCCAAGCGTACTGTGAGGGTCTGCTGGGAACGTTTGGCCGAGTCTCCTGTCAGAGAGATCTTCAACTCCCACCTCCGGCGGAGCTTTGACCGGATCCCGAGGGAGGCCGGAGATATTGAGTCCGAGTGGACCATGTTCTCCACCTCCATTGTCGAAGCGGCCGCTCGGAGCTGTGGCCGTAAGGTCTCCGGTGCCTGTCGAGGCGGCAATCCCCGAACCCGGTGGTGGAAACCGGAAGTAAGGGATGCCGTCAAGCTGAAGAAGGAGTCCTATCGGGCCTGGTTGGTTTGTGGGACTCCTGAGGCAGCTGACTGGTACCGGCAGGCCAAGCGAACTGCAGCCCGGGTGGTTGTGGAGGCAAAAACTCGGGCCTGGGAGGAGTTCGGTGAGGCCATGGAGAAGGACTATCGGCTGGCCTCGAAGAGATTCTGGCAAACCGTCCGGCGCCTCAGGAGAGGGAAGCAGTGCCCTACCAATGCTGTTTACAGTGGAGGTGGGGAGCTATTGACCTCAACTGGGGATGTCGTTGGACGGGGGAAGGAATACTTCGAGGATCTCCTCAATCCCGCTGTCACGTCTTCCATTGAGGAAGCAGAGGCTGAGGGCTCAGAGGTGGACTCGTCCATCACCCAAGCTGAAGTCACCGAGGTAGTAAAGAAACTCCTCGGTGGCAAGGCACCGGGGGTGGATGAGATCCACCCTGAGTACCTCAAGTCTCTGGATGTTGTGGGGCTGTCTTGGCTGACACGCCTCTGCAGCATCGCGTGGCGGTCGGGGACAGTGCCTCTGGAATGGCAGACCGGGGTGGTGGTCCCTCTTTTTAAGAAGGGGGACCGGAGGGTGTGTTCCAACTATAGGGGGATCACACTTCTCAGCCTACCTGGGAAAGTCTATGCCAGGGTACTGGAGAGGAGAATACGGCCGATAGTAGAACCTCGGATTCAGGAGGAACAGTGTGGTTTTCGTCCAGGCCGTGGAACACTAGACCAGCTCTATACCCTCTACAGGGTGCTGGAGGGTTCATGGGAGTTTGCCCAACCAGTCCACATGTGTTTTGTGGATTTGGAAAAGGCATTCGACTGTGTCCCTCGCGGCGGCCTGTGGAGGGTGCTCCGGGAGTATGGGGTCCGGGGCCCTTTACTAAGGGCTGTCCGGTCCCTGTACGACCGAAGCAGGAGCTTGGTTCGCATTGCCGGCAGTAAGTCAGACTTGTTCCCGGTGCATGTTGGACTCCGGCAGGGCTGCCCTTTGTCACCGGTTCTGTTCATAATTTTTATGGACAGAATTTCTAGGCGCAGCCAGAGGCCGGAGGGTGTCCGGTTTGGTGACAACACGATTTCGTCTCTGCTCTTTGCAGATGATGTTGTCGTGTTGGCTTCATCAGACCAGGACCTTCAGCACGCACTGGGACGGTTTGCAGCCGAGTGTGAAGCGGCTGGGATGAGAATCAGCACCTCCAAATCCGAGGCCATGGTCCTCAGTCGGAAAAGGGTGGCTTGCCCACTTCAGGTTGGTGGAGAGTTCCTGCCGCAAGTGGAGGAGTTTAAGTATCTTGGGGTTTTGTTCACGAGTGAGGGAAGGGTGGAACGGGAGATTGACAGACGGATCGGTGCAGCTTCTGCAGTAATGCGGTCGATGTACCGGTCTGTCGTGGTGAAGAAAGAGCTGAGCCGCAAGGCGAAACTCTCGATTTACCGGTCAATCTACGTTCCTACTCTCACCTATGGTCATGAGCTCTGGGTCATGACCGAAAGGACAAGATCCCGGATACAGGCGGCCGAAATGAGCTTTCTCCGCAGGGTGGCTGGGCGATCCCTTAGAGATAGGGTGAGAAGCTCGGTCACTCGGGAGGAGCTCAGAGTAGAGCCGCTGCTCCTCCACATCGAGAGGGGTCAGCTGAGGTGGCTCGGGCATCTGTTCCGGATGCCTCCTGGACGCCTTCCTGGGAAGGTGTTCAGGGCGCGTTCCACTGGGAGGAGACCCCGGGGAAGAACTAGGACACGCTGGAGAGACTATGTCTCCCGGCTGGCCTGGGAACGCCTTGGTGTCCCCCCGGAAGAGCTGGAAGAAGTGTCTAGGGAGAGGGAAGTCTGGGCATCTTTGCTTAGACTGCTGCCCCCGCGACCCGGCCTCGGATAAGCGGGAGAAGATGGTATGGTATGGTATGTTTGGACTGCCACTAATGCTTTGAATCAAACAGCATAATGAAATTACAACCAGAAAAATCACACACATAGTCCATCTGTGTTTCTTCCACATAAAGAAAGTAAGATTATGGAATACTGTTACTACTACTACTTCTACTAATTTAATAATATCAGTATTAGTACTTGTAAGTACTATTATTCATTATTCCTTTTCATATGATCATATCAGTGGTTGGCCCAGTCTCACGGCATTCCGTGATATAGTCACCAAATGTAATCTATTGATTCGTGTTCATAGACATGAATTTTCCTCTTTTTTCGTGTCACTGAGGACGACTTTCTATGTAATGTATTTCAATAGGAAGTATTTTTGGTGCCTCCCCAAAGTATTTTTTCTGCCACTGGATTCGACAGACACGAGGTAATTTTTTTTAATCTTTAAACACTATTACTTGTCTTTTAAGCAGGAGATTTTATCCTTGTTTTTATTGCTTTATATTTAGTAAGCTACTCGCTATATTATAAACCATCATCAGTGGTTCCATGAGGCTTACATTTGCTAGGGAGCATAAAGATTGGACACTGGAGCAATGGAAAAATGTTGTGCGGTCTGATGAGTCCAGATTTACCCTGTTCCAGAGTGAGGGGTGCATCAGGGTAAGAAGAGAGGCGGATGAACTGATGCACCCATCATGTCTAGTGCCTACCGGACAAGACTGTGGGGGCGGTGCTATGATCTGGGGTTGCTGCAGTTGGTCAGGTCTAAGTTCAGCAATGTTATATGCCCAAAGAATGAGGTTAGCTGACTACCTGAATATACTGAATGACCAGGTTATTCAATCAATGGATTTTTTCTTTTCCCTGATGGCACGGGCATATCCCAAGATGACAATGCCAGGATTCATCGGGCTCAAATTGTGAAAGATAGGTTTAGGGAGTATGAGACATAATTTTCACACTTGAAGTCCAGACCTTAACCCCAATAAATCTTTGGGATGTGCCGGAGAAGATTTTGTGCATCGGTCTGACTCTCCCATCATCAATACAAGATCGGGGTGAAAAATAACTGCAATTCTGGACAGTAATAAATAAAGTGTCACTGCAGAAGCTTATCCAAACAATGCAATGGCGAATGCTTGCTGTAATCAAAGCTAAAGGAGGTCCAATTAAATATTGCACTATGTGACATTTTTTGGACAGACACTGTATATTCTCCTGGTTAATTAAGGAGACTGCGTTAATTACAGACACACATTTATTACTGTATAACCTCAATCCTTACTCTAACCCTAACTGTATATTTTCTGCCTTATTCTCTGATAAAAATGGGGAAAAAAAGAATACCGTTGGCATTTCTGTCAACATTATCCATGATCCTCTGCCTATGTTGCAATGGAGATGGAGCCAGATGGAGGCAGTCATACTGAGTGACACAAAAAAAGAGGGAAATTCATGTCCATGTACACAAATCAATAGATTAAAGTTTGTGACTAATACACGAAATGCTGTGAGATCGTGTTGGTTTGTAACCAATTAGACTGCAATTTGGTCACTTCAAGGCCACCTCGAAAGTGTTTTTTAACATGTCAGTGTTTTCACATACTTTGATTGGATGGTCAGAGAGCAGACTACTACAACCCACATCTGTTGAAAGCTGCACAAGCTGAAATATAAATGTGTGTATTTAATAGCTATTTTTTCCCCATGCCTGCCCAGACGTATCTCAAAGAGATGCTATACGATTCAGTTGAAGTCTCACCACTTTAGTGGGGCCTGAGCAGGCTCTGGTTATGAAACAAGAAGTAGAAAGACAATATATTTGTGTGTATTTAATAGCTATTTTTTTCCTTCCCACAATGGCTGACGAGAAGTAGAAATTGATTTGGTTGCAGATACACTTTCAAGGACATTTACAAAATGGACTTTTCAAGAAAAGCTGGACATCGTAAGGAAAGGTCAGCCAAAACAGTTGTTAAGAGTTAAGAGAAAAAGAGTTGTTAAGCTTTTTTTGTGGGTTTGTGGTTTTCTTTGTCATAGAATTTGCACAAAAACACACAATTAGCCTAAATTTTAAATCCCCAGGAAGACCATAATGCATGAACAAAATGCACAAAAATGCACAGAAAACCCAGGCTCATTTTATGAAGTTAATATGATGTTGATGCTTCTGCTAGAGATATTGTATGGGGGCGGTGCAGCTGTGGCTGCAGTAAATGGAGACTTGTTGAATTGTGTTCATTGGGTTTCTTGCTTTAGTAATGGCATATATTCTCACTGCAAGTCAAGTCAAGTCAAGTCAGGAGGCTTTTATTGTCATTTCTACTATACACAGTGGTACACATTACAGAGTAAAAACGAGACAATGTTCCTCCAGAAACCTGGTGCTACACTAAACAACATAGAGCTACAACACAGCACAAAGCTACATAAAGTGCATCGAGTGCAAACAGTGCAGACGAAAAACAGTACAGACAGACAGTACAGACAGTACAAACAGACAGACAACACAAGAAAACACAAGACAATACGCATAACACAAGATAGCGCAGACCAGTAAACCTATTGTATACTTTGAATATACAATACTGTACAAAGAGAACTATAAAAAACTATAACCAAGATTATACAGTGCCTTGCGAAAGTATTCGGCCTCCTTGAACTTTGCGACCTTTTGCCACATTTCAGGCTTCAAACATAAAGATATAAAGCTGTAATTTTTTGTGAAGAATCAACAACAAGTGGGACACAATCATGAAGTGGAACGAAATTTATTGGATATTTCAAACTTTTTTAACAAATAAAAAACTGAAAAATTGGGCGTGCAAAATTATTCAGCCCC
>JAAIIK010018239.1:0-19906 GCA_014706435.1 Silurus glanis | reverse complement strand
CCTCTCTCTCCCCCCTCCCCCCTTTCTCCCCCCCTTCCTAAGAAGTATGAATGATGTGGATGTGTTTAAATGTGTGTGTGTTGGAGAATGATTTGTGCTCTGTTACAGAAGGAGAATAAACTTTACACCAGAACTGAACTGATTACTCATGTTTTTAATCAAATATGAAACCTTCTAAATACATATTTATTTATTATTTAATTTATTAAGTCACTCTGAGTTGTATGGTATGTGACTTGTGTGAATAAAGTTTTGTAAAAGTCAAAAAGTCTCCCTCCCTCTCTCCCTCCCTCCCTCTCTCTCTCTCTCTCTCTCTCTCTCCTCTGACTTGTTTATTCGATGGGGGTGTGTAACACAACCAAGTCAATTAAAAAAAAAACTCTCAGCTGCTAAATCTGGTCTGTGTCGTGTCACATCGTCTGGATTCCTCCTCAGAGCTTCGGTTACAAGACACACAGACGTGAAGATCCCATGTGGGGAATGAAGGAGGAAAGATCTACTGTAACAGGACACCAGGGCTGCAGGAAAGACATCTCACTGAGAGACATTTGGATTTTGAAAGAAATGGAATGGGGGCGTCATTACTTCCAAACACATTCGTCCAGTTGTGTGTTAAATGCAGCATGCAACATTAAAGACTTTGTTGTCTGATGTTTCCAGAGGAACCCATAAAGAACCCCTGAGGAAACAGCAAGGAACGCTTGTTGAACCTCAGGAACCCATGAGAAACCTCTAAGGAACCAAAACATTGGAGCTCATCCTTGTTCTCATCAACGCTTCCAAGAAACTTCCACAAAAAAATAAACGATGTCGCCGTGGACACGAAACAGATTTTTCTATATGCAGCATCACCTCCAGGATCAGCACGAGCGACGTGAACACAAAAGCGCGCGGGAGATCTCTGAGGCAGCGCGTGCAACCCGGATACACATTACCGCATCATGCATCACATCTTCCTGTCCTGTCTTCCTTTCTTTCTTTTTCTCATTTTATTAGACATGCAGTCGGTGTGCTGCAGACTGTATGTTTAGCTCAGGGTAGCATGCATGCTAACAGACTGGAGCGGCAGCAGAATGGGGATGGATATAGACGGATGGAGGAAGAAAGAGAGGGGGATGAACAGAGAGATGGACGGATGAAGCGTGCACGTGAAAAATCAGAGCGGTCCATTTTGCTCGCGGGCACGCGCGCACATCTTTATCCTCCTATAATAATAATGATGATGATGCATTTCCACTCCAGAGCAAAGAAAGTGTGTGTGTGTGTGTGTGTGTGTGAGAGAGAGAGAGAGAAAGGAGCACGCGACCCACGCCTAAGATCCTTTACCTTTTTTCCGAGATGATGAGAGATGCGAGCGCGCGCGCGGCCGTTATTCCGTTTAGATGATCGGATGAGGACCGAAATAAATAATTAATAATGATAAAAATAAATAAATAATTAGTACAATAAAAACACGCCTCCTTTGGGGGTGGAAGGAAAAAAAACACCAGCACGCCCCGGAAAACGGTGGATAAAAATCCTCCTCGTGCTGCTCTGATTATTATCAAAAATAAATTCCCAACGAATCCACGCCGGTCTCTTCCTTCTTCTTGTTCTCCTCTTTCTTCTTCTTGTTCTCCTCTTTCTTCTCCTTGTTCTCCTCTTTCTTCTCCTTGTTCTTCTCCAGGAGGAGGTAAAAGCTCTGAGCTGCTGCCGCTCCCTGCCAAATAATGAGTCCGCTTCTGCCAGAAAAGCAGGTGCCGAGAGCGCGTGTGCACGGTGCGCGGTCACGGTGCGCGTTCACGCTCGGGAATCTCAACCGACCACTAAGGCCAAAGGGGGAAGTGCAGAAGAGAAAAAAAACAGGGGGAGGAAGAAAAGGAGGGGTGTGGATGGGAGGTGGGGTTTTGCGCATGCGCATTGCGGCATCGCACTGAGCGCAACCTAGCGTGAGTCGGGAGCGACATCACTACTGCCAAATAGTGAGAGAGAGAGAGAGAGAGAGAGAGAGAGAGAGAGAGACTTTTTTGACTTTTACACTCCTTTATTTAACATAAGTCTCAGCATAAGTCACGTTATGTTCTGGATGGTATCAGGTAATAAAAGTTAAATAAATAAATAAAATAAGACAATGAGAGTTAAAGATGGAGGTTGGTGTGATTATTTAGTTCTGGTGCAAAGTACAATTCTTTCTCCTTTAATGAACGCAGAGCTTCTCCACAACACCACACAGCCTCAAACATCTTCAGATCTTCCATACTCTTGTAAAAGTTAAAATCAACAGCAATCCTGGATTTTGTAAGTCTGGAGAAGATCCTGAGAGCATCACAGTCAGTGTTTTGAGTTATTTTGTTCAGGTAGTTGGCCATTTTCTCCTGCCCAAAAATAAAATTAATTAACTGACACATAAACCTGTTTCTCCTGACGCACTTAAACCCCAGAATAAAAGACTGAAGACGTGAAGCTACATGAGGTTCTGCATGATTCCTGTCTATATTTTCTGCTGTACAATTAAAATCTCCTCCCAAAACTAAAAACTCTGCAGTGCTGCAGTTTAAAATCACATTATTGAGTTTGTGTAAAAACTTCATTCTCTCCACTGCACTGGTGAAGTCCACACAGATAAACACTAAAACCTCGTTCTCATAAAAACACTCACTTTTAAAAGCCTCCCGTTTAAAACTTCTACCACCGTGTAAGAAACAGGAATAAAATTATGAGTAAAAAGCAGGGAAACACCACCACTAAGTGACGTGTTGTGGCTTAAAATCACCAACCCGTCCCACTCCTTCACCCAGTCAGCAGTGTTACTAACATCACTGTGGATCTCCTGCAGCATAACATCATCCACACGTTTCTGTTTAATGAGCTCTTATAGCTTCGCTCTCTTTACATGTTCTCTCTCCTTTTATGTTAAAACTCACAATCTGGATTCCTTCCATTGAATATAAAATTAAATATAGATAAAAACATACAAATGGTAAAAAACAACCGCACACTATCAATCTTCGTCAGAGTTCTCCCTATTGACCTTCATTATCAGCTTCTTTAGACGGAATATTTCCTGCTCAGTGAAGGAACCTTCTCTTCTAAAATGCTTAACATCGTAAACAAATTGTTTACGGTTTGGGAAGAACTCCTCAACTGATATATTTTTCTGCCACTTGGTTCTTAAAAACTCTTTTATATCTTCAGCAGTATATAAAACATCTAGCGCTTCCTCCTGAGACTCCTGATTAAACACGGAATCAGACATGCCATCATCACTGTCTGATTCAGCTTCATCTGTCTTTTACTCTTTCTTAGCTTGTTTTTTCCGTCCTCTACCTCGTTTCTTCCTCTTTGTTGGAACTTTAAAAAGAGGCTCATCTTCCATCTCCACGTCTCCCCGTCCCCTTGCACTGGTGTAGTGACTGGTGTCTCCTGGTGACAGCTCTGCACCCCTGTGCCTGCCTCTGCCAGCGCAGGAAGCTCCAGCACTGCTCCAGAGTCCACTGGGACTTTCCCAGTTTCACTCGACTCCTCCTGCTCCAGTTCTGCCGAGCAGGGCTTCCCAGAGACCGGTTCTGCCGAGCAGGGCTTATTTGGGTTGGTACATTACTAGTGGAGCTGAAGCCACAGAGGGAACGGCTCCAGCAGGCTCAGCTGCTTCCTGCCCCGGTCGCTTGGAGACACCGGAGTCACTGTGTCTTTCAGGACAGGTGCCAACAAGATCCATATCTGACCACATTTAAAACATTTTATTTCTACATCGGTGGAAACAAAAATGTTGTAGTCGAAGTTCATCAATCCGGAACTTAAAGACCACATTTAGTTCCTCAAGACCTTCATTTAAGACCATAAAAACCATCCTCCTGAAGGACCAAGTGCTTAACCAGTGGGGACTTACATCTGAGAGGATTTTCTTCACGGGGGAGACGGTTCACCCATACCGAGACAGATCTTTCACAATCACCTCATCACTGATAAAAGAAGGGACATTAAATAACAACGTTTTAGCAGGAGAACTGAGAGGAGAAACCAGTAAACACTCACTATTAATAACAATTCATTTCTGCATCAGTTTATTCACTTTATCAAGATTATTCAGGAAAACAACAATAACACTGTCCATGTAGGAGGCAGAGACAATGTTCGCTAACACACACTCCTGTACACTCACACACACACACACACACACACACACCCCTCTACACTCTCTCTCACACACTCTCAAACACACACTCCTGTACACTCACACACACACACACCCCTCTACACTCTCTCTCACACACTCTCAAACACACACTCCTGTACACTCCCTCTCTCACACACACACACGCACGCACTCCTGTACACTAGCGCACACACACACACACACACACATACACGATATTTCCTAGATGTTTAAGGAAAAGAAACTGCGAAAAAACGCCGAAAAAATTGGCAACACGCCAACCGCTCTCACACGCTCTACACGCCACGGTCACCCTTCCCGCGCATGCGGGGAGAGAGAGAGAGAGAGAGAGAGAGAGAGAGAGAGAGAGAGAGAGGTGGATCAGCAGTGTGTATAATAATAATAATAATAATAATAATAATTGAAATGATGATGATGATGATACACACATTATTTATATTAGAGGTGGAAGATACACAACATTCACGGTTCGGTTGTATATTAGTCACAGTTCAGTTCAGTTTCAGTTTGGGGAAGAAATGCTGAACAAAATTCATTTTTTATGAACTTGTTCAGTTTATTATTATTAACATTTGTGGACATCAACAGTGTAAAACTATTTTAAATAAAATGCCTGATTGTTTTAAATAATATTTCATAATATTTTATTCTACTTACTTCAGCATACTTAAAGAAATGTTTTCTTCTGTTCTTCATCACTTCATCGATATACAAAATTGTGAGGATTTTTAGAGAAATTCTTGAATCTGTACATAAAACACAAAAGCGAGATTTCACACATGCGCAAAACGAATTCTTATAACAACAAAGTCTGCGTGAGTCCCACAGTGACTGTGTGCAACTCGAGTTTATACCCCTGGCATTGTTGTGTATGTTTTCAAGTTTATTAAAATTAATAATAATAATAATAATAATAATAATAATAATAATAATAAAAGATACACACAATAAGGACATCTTTGGGTGCAGTATCATGAATTTCTCCCTTCCCTTGACCTACGAGACCCAAACCTGTTCCAGCATGACACGAAGTCTCACAAAGCCATCTCCATGAAGATCTGCTTTCCATGGATTGGTGTGGTAGACCTCCTGCTATAGAGCTCCGGCTTTACTGCCCCCCAGACCTCCTCATCTCCCCTACATCGGTAACTGACTTTACTGACACCCATGTAGATGAAGGAATCGAAACAAGTGTGACTGATGTTAATTTTCATGTGTGTATATTTACAATGTAAATATATACATTTCACTAATAATCCTTCCTATTTGTTTTATTTGCTTTAATTTGTTTGTTTTATGTCATGTGTAAATTAATTAGTTCTATTTTAGGCGGAAGTGTTTTCTCTTGCGATTGAGCTGTGCTATGTCATGACGTCATTCGGGAAGCGCGCGCTGCTCCTCAGTTGACTTTGTGCACACTGAGGAGAGGTGAGCTGTTAGCGGTGCTCTCCCGGGATTACTGGCAAAAAAGTTTTACACATTTGAATTTCACTCATAACATGTTCAAATGTTATTGTTAAGTGTTATTAATGTAATATGTGATATGTAAAGTGATTTGTGGATGGATGGGGAGGATTAAACGTCTTATTTGATAAGTA
Source organism: Silurus glanis (assembly GCA_014706435.1). Lineage (NCBI taxonomy): Eukaryota > Metazoa > Chordata > Actinopteri > Siluriformes > Siluridae > Silurus > Silurus glanis. The sequence goes on along the minus strand of JAAIIK010018239.1, from coordinate 14,152 downwards.
CAGCGAGCCGAATAAGCATGTGCTTTGGCTAGGCTTAGTGATGCTAGTGAGATAATGGCTGCAATTTGATTTGTGCAGGTGGTAAAGCTGACCAAGCAGCCACGTTTATTTTGTTTCTTTCTGTATTCCATCCAGTATTGTTGAGTGTTGGTGACAATAAACTCTCCAGTACTGCTGCAACAAAGTTGTAAAGACTCGTCATTCCACAACACAACGCAGAGAACATGAGCACCGGTCAGAACCGAACGTGACCGGTTACACAAGGACACTCCAAAATCTGGTGAAACATCTTTCCAGAAGAGTGGTGGCTATTATACTAAATGTGGACAAGGATGCTGAAAATAAGCACATGCCAGTATCTAATGCTCAGGTGTTCACAAATTTCTGACATACAATATATTGATGTATGTGTGAGAGAGAAGCTGAGGTCACCACAGGAGGCCATAGTGAAGTTTCTCATCTGTTCAGGAAACACATTTCAGGCGAAGTCCAGCTGAACACCACGCCCTGGCTCTGAGTGATGACCTCATAACCATGACATCGTCCCGTGGGAGCTGTTGATTCCAGAGCCTCATCATTCTCTCTCTACTGCATCGTCTCTGGAAAAGCCTTCTAACCGCTTCATCTCCTGCGTGAAAGAGAAAAAGTTTATAATAATCAACCCAAACTTTACTTTTTATTCAAAATGAGAAACAACCTAATTTCCCATAAGATTCAGCAGCACTTTGGGTCGTGTAGAGAAAAACCTCTGCAGAGATTCTAAAGGGAATTTTAACTCGAGCTTCTTTTCTCCCCACAGCGAGATCACGTCACCTCCAGAGCTGGAGGCTGTTCCTCATACACACACGAGGACTTTGTATAAGCTTAGGGGGAAAAAAGCAAAAAATAAAGAATTAGCTACGCATAATGAGGTTCTCAGCCTCTTCCATCTCAGCTGCACAGAGGAACTGAAGGGTGTAGAATAGATGAAATGAGACAGCAGATGGATGTGTGAATGTGTGGAACTGCAGATTAACATTGGGTGAAGAAAGAAATGTGCAGGATGAACAGTCCATGAAACTAGTGTGTGTAGAGTGTAGAGTGTGTGTGTGTAGAGAGTGTGTTTGTGTGGAGTGTGTGTGTGTGTGTGTGTGGAGTGTGTGTTGAGTGGAGTGTGTGTTGAGTGGTGTGTGTGTGTGTGTGTGTGTGGGTGGAGTGTGTGTGTGTGAAGTGTGTGGGTGGAGTGTGTGTGTGTGAAGTGTGTGTGTGTGTGTGTGTGTGTGTGAGATATAAAAGGGGTGTACTTACTTTTGTGAGATACTGTGTGTATGTATATACAGTATCTATATATATATTAAAGTGTAAGCTTTTTATTAGTGAACCCAAACTCAATAGAGCATGAAGACTAAATAATCTTGTAGATGTTTTAAAGTAATGATTTTGGGTTTATTGAAATGACGTAAATCATCAGGACACCAAACGAATCTTTTGCTGTTTCCACACGGACGGAGTTTATTATCCTTTTATAAGTAAAATTGTAAATAAACATGTTTTGTGTTGAAGCTTTTAATTTCACCTCTTTCATATGAATAATTTTTTTATTAAAGATGATGAAATGTGCTGCTTTAACTGTGCTGTTAAAATGAATTTGTGTTAACGTAAATATTAATGATTTAATTTTGACAGCCATAATATTATATCATTTCAACAAGATCTAGTGGAACATCTGGAAAAATGGAGCTTATTCTAACAGAAAATGGAGAATAAATGTGGACTGTGAACTCGGTGCGCGGTTACGGCAGGATTATGCGCTGGTGTGAAAGCTTGAAGCTTGTTTTTTTTCTTGCTAATGTAAAAAAAAGTCACAACACTGATAAGATCCTGTAGTGGAACAGTTCACAGTTCCTGACCTGCAGGAGATGTGCAGTGATATAGGCCATGGCTTATTATAGTCCTGCTGATGCACAGACGGCTAGAGTTAGCTTCCTGTTCTACATGTCCTCAGCGGTCTACAGGGGACGTAGCGAGCTGCATTCAGCACACAATTCATCTCTAATCTGAGGTGATCAACTAAATCCTGTTAAAACTAAAAGCTGAATGTTTTAAATTGATCAAATAAAAAACATACAATGGACAAGAATACAGGGGACAGGAAAACAAGGGCTGAAGTATAAGGGACAACAGAAAGACAAATAGACATGGACAGAAGTTACCAGACTGTGTTTCTGCTGCAGGATTACCCACTTTACCACTAAATCCTGAGTGTGTCCTCCAGCTGTTTCAGTGCACACATGTGGACAGCTGTGATCAGCCTCAGTTAGGAGAGCGTAATAATCATTACACACAGGAACATGAGGGACAGAGACATGCTGAGAGATATGAAGGAACAACACTTTATTCCCAAAAGTCGACTGAACTTTCAGTGGATTTCTCAGAAAGTCTGGAATCTTTTCTTCTAAGTTGTAAAGCAGCGGCTCATAATTGTGTCTTCATTTCCTTTCTCTTTTGTATAATTATTGATTTTCATCTCAGCCCCGTCGCATCTTCTCTCTCGCTGTCGAACTTCAATTCAAATCAGGGTCGAAAAGATCCCCTGAGGACCCCTGATGTGTCCACGTCCCTCAATAACTGTGTGACGTCCTGAACCTGACGTGAAGGGCACAAAAAAGCGCTTAGTCATCTTTCTGTTCATCCGTCAATTCGCCATCTGGAGAGGCTTTCAATATTCATCTGATGAAAGATCTGAAAAGTTGGAGGTTTGGTTTAGACCTGAAGTGGATGGAAAATAAATGCTAATGTTGCCTTCTCAATATGGGACGTAGAATCTTTACACATGTTCAGAAATTACATTATGTAGAAATCATTCAGAAATATATATACACGTGTATACACTCTGGCCAAAATTATTTTTCAGCCGTACATGGTTCTTCATCAAACTGGTGCCATGGAACGTTGGAGATGCATAATTGTATAAGATGTGTTAGCATGGAGTTTTCCCTTAAACTAGGAGACCCAAATGTGTTCCAGCAGGACCCACAAAGCCAGCTTCATGAAGATTGGGTGGAGTGGAAAATCTGCTACAACTCTCAACCCTTCGGACTGAACTGGGATGCTGGTTGCACATCAGGCGAAAAGGGACTAACTTTAGATTGGGATGTACTATGAGGTAATGAAGATGCTCCAGTGTCTTCCAAGACACAGTACAGTATATGCAGCTTCTTCCGTTGTGTCTCCTTTCACCAAAAGTTCCAGAGCCGATTCCTCAACGTCTACTGCGGTGCTGATTTGTGTGACGTTAGTGTCACTTATTGGCCTAATAAAGCTCCAGACTCAATGTGAAGTCAATTACAGCCTGCAGCAGTGATGGATAATGTCTAGCTAAGTGACAGGCTAAGTGGGAACCAGCAGAGTGGTACATCGGTAAAATCCATCCTGCTCGGCTCGAAACATTCAGACCCGAGTCCTGGAATGTTCTGAGTGAGCAACAGAAAAATATAAAAATATAAAAACATTAATAACAGGAAAATGCTGCTGTAGCATGAATGAGGCCTGATTTTAGCAAGGCCAAAACATAGATCAGTTTGAGTTCATTTTTCAGTTCTTCTCCTAAAAGTTCCTACAAACCTGGAGGCACAGAATTGTATAGAATTCTGTGGGTGTGAAATTTTCACTTCATTTGAACCCAAACCTGTTTCAGCATCACACAGATTGCACAAAGCCAGCTCAGGTGTCCAAAAACTTTTGCCATATAGTGTGAATGATAATTACAGGCAGATAATTCATCATGTAGTACCATCAGGGAGATCCCTGACTGGCCCCAAATTTATTCTGCAGCAGGACAATCATACAGCCAATGTCATTAAGAACTATCTTTACTGTAGAGAAGAATAAGGAGTCCTGGAGGTAATAGTTTTGGCCTCCACAGAACCCTGATCCCAATATCATCAAATCTGTCTGGTGTTACATAAAGAGACGGACAGCAAGTTAGAACAACGAGCAAACATGAAATTCTGCGTGAAATCTGCCAGAACGACGTTTGACATGACATACGTTTGACAGGAGAGATCAAGAAGACCTTCAACAAGCTGAAGCGCCTCAAACACCAAAACCGTTTGGCAACTTTTGCATTATGATCGTCTGAGAACCACAGTGATCCACGTGATCCACATAATCCACATGATACAAGTCATCCACATAATCCACATGATACACGTGATCCACATCCTCATTTCTGCACCCACCCTACTCGGCAGATTTGTGGACTTGACATGCTTCGAAAAGAAGACTTCCAGGACACGTTCCAGAAGAACACCGGAGCACTGTATTCCTGACCAGAAGGTGATAGTGTGTGAATGTAGATAAATAAAGTACTTTCCTGTAAACAGAGCTTGTCTCCAAACTTGTTGATAAAAACTTTCTTTCGGCTTCTCCCGTTAGGGGTCGCCACAGCGGATCCTCCGCATGTTTGATTTGGCACGTTTTTACGCTGGATGTCCTTCCTAACGCAACCCTCCCCATTTATCCGGGCTTGGGACCGGCACTAAGAGTGGCTGGCGTTGGTTCCCTGACCGGGGATCGAACCCGGGCCGCAGCGGTGAGAGCGCCGCATCCTAACCACTAGACCACCAGGGACTCCAAACTTGTTGATACCACCTCGTATATATACAGTATCTCACAAAACATTTAAATTTGTGGCATTTAGCAGACGTCCTTATCCAGAGCGACGTACAAAAGTGCTTTGAGTCTTCAGTAATGAATAAATCTACACTGGTACGCAAGATTACAAACTTAATATAAATATAACTCTTGAATTCTACAAACTTGGAAAGTGGTAATTTAAGTGTTTCAGGAAGATGAACGTCTTCAATCGTCGCTTGAAGATCGCCAGGGACGCCTCTGTACGGACATCTAGGGGAAGTTCATTCCACCACCTCTGGAGGATTTCAGACAGCGTGGTGCAGTGTGAGATGTGATGAGGTCTCTGAGGTAATATGGCGCTGGTCCATTTTTGGTCTTGTAGGTGACCATCAGTGTTTTGAATCTGATTCATGCAGCTACTGGAAGCCAGTGAAGGGAGCGCAGCAGTGGGGTGGTGTGGGAGAACTTGGGCAGATTGAACACAAGCCGTGCAGATGCGTTTTGGATCATTTGCAGTGGACGAATAGCGTTCAGGGGAAGACCTGCCAGCAGAGAGCTGCAGTAGTCCAGTCTTGAAATGACAAGAGACTGAACAAGCACCTGGGCAGCCTGTGTGGACAGAAACAGTCGAATCCTTCGGATGTTATAGAGAAGAAATCGACAAGAACGAGCTACATTAGCAACATGTGAGAAGAAGGACAGTTCATTGTCCATAGTTACCCCGAGGTTACGAGCAGTGGCTGAAGGGGAGAGCAGAGAGTCATGAAGTGTTATTCAGAGATCTTGACCTGGAGATGAATCACCTGGGATGACCAGCAGTTCTGTTTAGCTGGGGTTGAGTTTTAGTTGATGAGCACTCATCCATGAAGATATGTCCACCAAGCATGCCGAGATCCGAGCGGAAGCTGTGGTATCTGATGGTGAGTACAAAAGTGAGTACACCCCTCACATTTCATCAGTACAAATTTACGGTCCTCTAAAAATAACTCAACAGTCTAAATAACTGCCAACAAAAGTGAGTCCACCCTCACTGAACGTGTCAAAACTGTGTGTAAAGTGTGAATATTGTGTGTGAGCACATCGTTATCTCACTGCTTTAATCCTCCTGGGTGTGGAATTCACCAGAGCTGCACAGGTTGTTGCTGGGATCCTCTTCCACTCCTCCATAATCACATCACAGAGCTGCTGGATGTTACACACATATACACACTTAAATAAGAAAAATATCATTTTTGTTTTCAACTTTGTTGCACTCACACTCAAGACTCCTACCATAAATGCTAAATAAACATCTCAGATTTTTTAACGTCCACTTCACACGTCTCTGCAAATGAGCAGTTACTATACAAATAACATGCATGAACAAATCAATCATTGATAGCTTTCATATTAAACCTGCCATCTGGAGCCACAATCCTGTCAGAGCTGCTTCTACTGGGAATTCATCAACACCTTCTGACCAAACACAATCAAGAGTTTAAGATAAAATTAGAATATCTGTACAGGGTCTCCTGTCACTAAGGGCCCTGACTGCAAATATGAACCATATCTCGAGAATGAGCTTCAGTTCATGGCTGGCAGAACATTTTGCATTAAAGTGTGATAAATCAAGCAGCACGACATGCTATTAAAGCACACTGAGACAGAGGAAGGTGGAACTGAACTGCCGGGATGATTTACTGTTATGACTGTTAGGGTCTAGTTGAACATGCACCAGACTTGCCTATGAAAGCTTCATAAGTGGATTGAAAAGACTCTGGGAACCTTCTTGCTTTGCAAAAAATCAGAGTGACTACCTCAGGAGGGCAGAGAGTTAAAGCAAAGTCCTCAGCTGGACCTTTGTTTCATGATTGTTGGTGGAGCACAGAACAGAACAGAACACATATCCATCCACTCTGACAGGGAAGAGATGATACACCAACCTGCTGACTCCCATATGCTACACTTAACCTTTGTGCTCTGCATACATGAATATTAATGATCATCTTCTCTCATTTTCCCCCCTGAACTGCTCTGATCAATCTTATTTCTGAGCAACACTGTGCTTACTCAGACATTCAACACTTGTTTACCCAAGCAATGCATTTTTACCTGTGAAGAGGAATACTGCAGTGGAGTTTTTAAAAAAAGGAATGCAGAACAAGATTTGTATTCTCGTTTTACAGAAACTGGAGTGTGTGTAAGATACACTGGATTATGCATTTTGAACATCTTATTCCACATTTAGTCTCCATTTGCTGTGAAAAAGAAAACCCTCCTCTTCTGGGAAGAGTTTCATCAGATTTTGGTGTGAGTTTGATTCTTGGTGTGGAAAAAGTTCTTTAAATGTGCCTCATTTTCTACAGGGTTCAGTACAGAACCTGCAAAATGAAGAACTGTCTTTAGATGCTGTTAAAGTTTCTCAGTTCAGAGCTGTTTTTTGACCTGAAGCTACTCCTGACATTTCAGCTGGACAGAAGTATAATAGATGTCATGTCAGATAAAGAGAAATGGAAAAATATTTTACGACTGTGTCTGGAAAAAATGTGGAGTAAATGCAGATGTTAAGACAAAATAATGTTCTGTTTGAAATTAATGCACATTTAATGAAAAGCATCTCAATGATTACTGAACAAATTCATATATTCATATAAAAAATGTATATTAAATAAAAAAGCCACACCACCTTCCACCATCTCCTTTAGAACATTCAGTCCAGGCATAAGTATAAAAAATGTATAAAAGATTTGAATCATGCGCCGGATCTCGTTATTCCCACCTGAAAAGCCAAAAGTGCCATTTTTATTTTTCTCATCCATTCAAAATGATAAAAAAAAATCTATGTAATATTCAGAGATGAGCGGTGCATTTGAATGCAGCTCATTATAGTTTTTTTTTCATCTTTCCTTATCTGCACGTTTTTCTAACCTTTACATGGAAATTTCAATCATTAAAAAAAATACGCACTCAGTGCTGTTTTATTTATTTTTTTTCTCCCTTATTTTTTTTCAGTAAACCCACAATATATCATCTGATGCACGCAGGACTCAGGTGCTCTTCATTGATTTTTTTCTCTATAATCGATGCATTGTGTAAGGTAGATGCTGTCCGAGGTGCTGAAGCTTCTACTCTTATGCAGGTGGAGCTGTGTCTTTCCTAAACACTGGGCTTTACTGCATCATCTAAGTGACAACTACTGATCAAATATTGTTTTATTTGCTCTAAAACATTAAACAAACAATATAGAAACAAATAAACAGCAAACTCAAACATCGGAGAAAATCTAACAAATGCTTGAAAGATTCAGCTGCGTAAATTGATTTGTGATGCCATAATGTTTTTCTCTTGTTCCAATGTCAGTTTTAATTGTAACTTTGGTCACTCGGTAATTAACGAGCTGTTTGCATTTATTTGTTTATTTATTTATTCTGAATCCATCTCATATACAATGCGGTTTCAGATATTTCAATCACGTCAGCTGCACAAACTTGGTTTAATTAAATACTGAAACTGAAATAGAAGTAACATGAAGGCATAATCAATATTTTCTACCTGTATATTCTTTCTTTCTTTCTTTCTTTCTTTCTTTCTTTCTTTCTTTCTTTCTTTCTTTCTTTCTCTTTTAACACAAGCTGTTTTGACTTACCAGCTGTAATGGGACACCTGACTCCCATCTATATGCAGTTCTTCTCCTAACAAAGTTGGAGGCACACAATTGTCTTTGGATGCATGGATTTTCCCTTCACTTTCAGCTCCATGAAGAAAATCTTTCCATGGGTTGGTGTGGAAGATCTTTGGCTGCAAACACATTAAAACACCTCTGGGATTAATTGGAACGCCCCACATGCTTTCTCACATCACCTACATCAGTATTTGGCCAGCCTGAATCACCTAAATCTCCAGAAATCTAATGGAACACCTTCCCAGAAGAGTGTAGGTTATTATTAGAGCAAATAGGGATTAGATTTGGAATAGGATGTTCGAAAAGATGCATGCTCAGGTGTCCACAAACGTTTTGTCCGTATAGTGCAGAATTTAGGTTGTTACACTAACTAACCAGCAGATGGAGATGTTTTTCTTAATAACAACCGAAACGATGCTGAAGAAATGCCACAAGGTGACACTCCAGTTTCACAGAGAACGTTTCAGATCCAAGCCTTAGGTCTCAGATCCAAATATAGAAAACACTAAGTCAGGGTATTGGAAATCCCATTAAAATGTACACACTATTGCTCATTTCTTCACATAATCAACATAACTATTGCTAATGAACATCAGCAGTGCTAAAGAGGATCTTCACCTGGCTTTTCATCGCATGGTTTAAGACTGATAGATCAGATTACATTTCAGTGTTGCCAAGCTTGGGAAGTAAAAATGATCGATGGAACTCAACAATGGAATGAACCATGAGGATGCGACACTTTCTCTCAAAGGCACAGAGAGCATCCGTTTGATCTCATATCCAGATTGTAGCAGAGTCCATATTTATACAGATCTTGTTTGCACCTAGAAGGAAGAGAAAATGGTGCTGAACAATCTGCCTTGAACAAGCATCAAATGTACTGTATTTCTAAAGATCTCAATATCTATAGCAGTATATCTCCACACACCAAACAATCAAATTCAGAAACACACACTGATGGAAGAAGTTTCCAGTGTCAGGGGGAAAAGTTTAAAACCTTCATTAAAGAATAATTGCTTTAAGTGTTGATCTTTACTTACTAAAATTGTCCTGTAGTAAAAGGGAAACAAAAGCCTTCAGGACATGATGAGAACTGGAGCTGCACATGTTTATTTCAATCTGCTACAAAAATAGCAATGTGAAATAATATCACATAAACTGCAGTGAAGAATGAGAGGAGAAGATATGATTTGTATAACAGCAGCAGATCTGACCGCACTTACACACTATATATTTTTAACTCCACCCCTTCATCAAATTCTAACCCCAAATTCTCATTAAATTACAAACCATTTGTCACAATCTAACCGTAAATGTTTATTCAGTTCTAACACCACCCCTTTTTTCAATTTTAATCCCAGCCCTTTATTCAGTTTTAACTCTTATATAATTGTAGCCCCATTTCTTTATCTAATCATAACCCTCTCATTTCATCCAATTCTTACCCCACCTCTTCATCCAATTCTTAACCCACCTCTTACTTCTTTTATCCAAGTTTACCAGACCCTCTTCATCTAATTCCACCCTCCTCTTCATCCACTTTACAACCCCTTTTATCCAATTCTTACCTTCTTCTCCCCTTCTTCATCCTATTCTGACTCCACCTCTTTATCCAGTTCTAACCTTATTCTTGAGGATGTATATCAATAAAGAGAAAGAAAAGGAGAGAGAGAGAGAGAGAGAGAGAGAGAGAGAGAGAGAGGGAGGAAAAGATGGTATCCGTTATAAATGAGGACGAGGAAAAGAAAATGAAAAACGAATGTGAACATTAATAATTAAAGACGTCTTAAAGCTATTCATTGTTCATTTTTTCGATTTTGGGGTTTTAGACCACATAGCAATAGACATAAAGTCTAAAAATAAAAAAATTCTAGTGCTTGTTCAGATCAAACAAGGAAGCTCTACAAGCCTACCCGGATGAATCGAACTCACAGGATATAAAGACAAAATAATTTCACATGGATTTATATCCAGAAAGATCTGGAGCTCTCAGGGTTAAACTGAGGAGCCATAATTTACAGAGAAGAGCATCATTGAGAGAGGACGAGAGCATGATGGATGTGAAACATCTGAGGGAAAAAAAGCTGCAAAATCCATTTGGGAAAAGCTTTTATCACAAATAAAGTCATGTGACATCCATTACACTTATTTCCTAGAGAGCTACTAATGAACAGTAGATGTAAAAAAAAAAAAAGATACTTTACATACGTTATGTAACGACAGTCGCAGCGACAAAACTGAACTCAGAATCTTATCAAACAAAAGCTCTCATTAATGCAGAGAAAAACCGTGTGAAGTGTAAATATATGCGCTGATTAACACAATGTTTTACATAACATCTCACATCTCATTCTACATTTCCTGGTGTAATAGGCTCCACTCTTCTGGGAAGATGTTCCACTAGATTTTGAAGTGTACTTAATGTAATGTAGCATCCAAAAGGTATTTGTTTCTTAGCAACACATTTGGAAAAAAGGCAAAAAGACTCATGAATTGCACAGTGAATGAGCAAAAGAAATTATATATATATATATATATATATTATTATTATTATTATTATTATTATTATTATTATTATGTGGAGTCCACATGGGACAGTTTTGAGAGAAGAACTTGTGTAAGACGGAGACCAGCTCTGTCTGGACTGTGACTCATTGGAACAGTCACTGCACCTAAATCCTATTGAACTGCTCTGAGATGAACTGCATCATAAAGAAATGAACTGTTCAGATGCAATGAAAAGGATTTGCAAGTTTGCAAAAGCCAACAGAGCTTGTGAAAAATGTATTAGCAATAAATAAATAAGAGAGGAGAACATACAGTACATTAATGTTTTTTCTTGGTAATGTCTTGCACCAGGCACTTCCTGTTCTCTGTGGAACGCTGAACTGATTGACAGGAAGTACCTCGGGTTTAATTGCGCTGAACTGAGAGAACATGAAGGAATTGACACGTGAAATGCGTGTGTCAAAAACTGAGTGTGTGACATCAAACCGCTTTAATTTACTTCTCTTCACTTCTCCTCACCTTACTTCATATCCATCAGTTCACTTGTTCTTTAAAAAACCTCCTGATCCTTTTTCCCTTTCAGAGCTCACAAAGTGAGAGTTCAGGAAGTCGGTGACTTTCCAATCTAACAGAAGAAACAGCACAATCAGCACAGCAGAGGAGAATCGAAAAGAAACAAGAGAGAAGTGATATTGAAAAAAGCAAAACAGAGAGAAAAATTCAGAAATGCATCATGAAGAGGGAAGTTGAGACGAGATGAATAGAAAGAAATGATCGAAAAAAAAAGAGAAAAATTGGAAAATAAATGAACAAAGAGAAAATTGGCCGTTAAAAATGAAAAAAGAGAAGAGAATAGGGAAGAGGGGAAGAGAAGAGAAGAGAAGAGAAAAGAGGAGAGGAGAAGAGAAGAGAAGAGAAAAGAGGAGAAGATAAGATAAAAGAGAAGAGAAAAGAGGAGAAGAGAAGAAGAGAAGAGAATGGAGATGAAGATGAGAAGATAAAGAAAAAAACAGTAAAACAAGTAAAATCTTCTTCTTCTTCTTCTTCTTCTTTCGGCTGCTCCCATTAGGGGTCGCCACAGCGGATCATCTGTCTCCATACCACCCTGTCCTCTACATCTGCCTCTTTTACACCAACTACCTGCATGTCTTCCCTCACCACATCCATAAACCTCCTCCTTGGCCTTCCTCTTTTCCTCCTACCTGGTGGCTCCATCCTCAGCATTCTTCTACCAATATAATTCATGTCCCTCTTCTGCACATGTCCAAACCATCTCAATCTCGCCTCCCTCACCTTGTCACCAAAACATCCTACATGCGCTGTCCCTCTAATAAACTCATTTCTAATCTTATCCATCCTCGTCACTCCCAACGAAAACCTCAACATCTTCAGCTCTGCTACCTCCAGCTCCACCTCCTGTCTTTTACTCAATGCCACTGTCTCTAATCCATACAACATCGCAGGTCTCACCACAGACCTATAAACTTTCCCTTTCATTTTTGCAGATACCCTACTGTCACAAATCACTCCTGTCACTCTTCTCCACCCACTCCACCCTGCCTGCACTCTTTTCTTCACTTCTTTAACACACTCACCATTACTTTGCACTGTTGACCCCAGGTACCTGAATTCCTCCACCTTCTCCAGCTCTTCTCCCTGCAACCGCACAACTCCACTGCCCTCCCTCTCATTCACACACATGTATTCTGTCTTACTCCTACTGAGTTTCATTCCCCTTCTCTCCAGCGCATATCTCCACCTCTCCAGGCTCTTCTCAACCTGCTCCCTACTCTCACAACAAATCACAATATCATCCGCAAACATCATAGTCCAGGGAGACTCCTGTCTGACCTCGTCCGTCAACCTGTCCATCACCACTGCAAACAGGAAAGGGCTCAAGGCCGATCCCTGATGCAGTCCAACCTTCACCCTGAACCAGTCTGTCGTTCCTACTGCACACTTCACTGCCGTCACACTGTCCTCATACATGTCCTGCACCACCCTCACATACTTCTCTGACACACCTGACTTCCTCATACAATACCACAACTCCTCTCTTGGCACCCTGTCGTACGCCTTCTCTAAATCCACAAATACACAATGCAATTCCTTCTGTCCTTCTCTATACTTCTCCATCAACATTCTTAAAGCAAATAAGGCATCTGTGGTGCTCTTCCTCGGCATGAAACCATACTGTTGCTCACATATGGTCACCTCTTCTCTCAGCCTGGCTTCCACTACTCTTTCCCATAACTTCATGGTGTGACTGATCAACTTAATTCCCCTGTAGTTACTGCAAGACTGCACATCTCCTTTATGCTTAAAGATCGGTACCAGCACACTTCTTCTCCATTCCTCAGGCATCTTCTCACCTTCCAAAATCCTGTTAAACAATCTGGTCAAAAACTCCACTGCCATCTCTCCTAAACATCTCCACGCTTCTACCGGTATGTCATCTGGTCCAACCAACTTTCCACTCTTCATCCTCTTAATCGCTGCTCTCACTTCCTCCTTACTAATCCTATCCACTTCCTGCTTCACCAACTCCACATCATCCAACCTTCTCTCTCTCTGATTTTCCTCATTCATCAGCTGCTCAAAATACTCCCTCCACCTTCTCAACACACTCTCCTCACTAGTCAACACATTTCCCTCTCCATCCTTTACTGCTCTAACTTGCAGTACATCCTTCCCAGCTCGGTCCCTCTGCCTGGCCAATCGGTACAAATCCTTTTCTCCTTCCTTAGTGTCCAATCTCTCATACAGCTCCTCATATGAATTTTCCTTGGCTTTCGCCACATCCCTCTTTACCTGCTGCCGCATCTCCTTGTACTCCTGCCTACTTTTCTCATCACTCTGTCGATCCCACTTCTGTTTTGCCAACCTCTTTCTCCTTATGCTCTCCTGCACTTCCTCATTCCACCACCACGTCTCCTTGTCTTGCTTTCTATTTCCAGATGTCACACCAAGTACTTTTCTAGCTGCCTCCCTCATCACTCCTGCAGTAGTTTCCCAATCATCCAACACCTCCTTAACACCACTCAGCCTCTGTCTGACCTCTTCCCTGAACCTCACACTACACTCTTCCTCCTTCAGTTTCCACCATCTTATTCTTCTTTCAGTCCTCACTCTCCTCCTCTTCTTCTTCGCCTCCAAAACCATCCTACAGACCACCATCCGATGCTGTCTAGCTACACTGTCCCCTGCCAACACCTTACAGTCTCCAATCTCCTTTAGGTTGCATCTCCTGCATAGCACATAGTCCACCTGTGTGCACCTTCCTCCACTCTTATACGTCACCCTATGATCCTCCTTCTTCTTAAAATAAGTGTTCACCACTGCCATTTCCATCCTTTTAGCAAAATC